>JAJGRW010000257.1:1395327-1517978 GCA_025461045.1 Carex parvula
TCTCAGAATGTGCCGATTTTTTTTTATTAATATCCATGATTAAATAGAAAAATACAGAAATATCTATGATTTTCGAAAAATTTGAAAAATGTCCAAACCGTCTAGAATTCCAGCGGTCCAAAAAAAAAATGGACCGTTGAAATTCTCGGCGGTTAACACATAATATCATTTTTTCCTTTGACTTGACATTGAAAACAGTGGTCGAATGTTTGGATTTGTGGTAATCTTTATTTAATTAGAAAATTTTATAATTTTTTATTTTTTCTATCAAAATATTAGAAATATTTTTATATTTCTTTGATAGTAGGAATACTATAGAATTTTACCAAAAAGACTGTAACAAATAATCCGGATTAATATTTTCAGTCGGGATTTTTTGCAGCTGTAAGAAAAATTAACATATTTCTTTGCGTGTTACTGAAAAAAATAAAATATTTTGGATCTGAGTTATTGATCCCGGTTCAAAAGTCACTTCTAAGTAAATAATAAATATAAAATAGATGGAGTACCTTAGAATTTGAATGTACTAGAAGGACCACATTTAATTTCTTTATTTATCCATAATTGACTTTGAACCGGGATCAAAACTCATATCCAAAACAATTTTTTTTTTTTTTCAGTAACACACAAATAAATATTTTATTTTTCTTACAGCTGCAAAAAATCCCGACTAAAAATATGATCAAGATTATGTCGCAGTCTTGCTAGTAAATTCAATTTTACAGTATTATCTTTATTTTCAAAGAAATATAAAAATATTTCTAATATTTTAATAGAAAAAATATCCTAAATTTTCTAATTAAATAAAAAAATACAAATTCAAAGGCCACAGAAACACCGTTTCCAATGTCAAATCATAGAAAAAAAATGATATTATGAGATAACCATATAAATATTCTTGTCCATGTTTTTTTTGAACTGCCGAGAATTCTGACGTTCCAAAAAATAATGAACCCCGAAATTCTCAGCATTTGGACATTTTTAAAAATTTCCGAAAATTATGAACATTTATGTATTTTTCTATTAATCATGAATATTAATAAAAAAATCGGCACAATGGTTGAGGGAGGTACGAGTGTCCATTACACTTGCACTGGCTTTTTTTTATTCTTTAATTTGTGTTTCTTTCTTCTTCATTTATATGTTTACTGAAACACTCATTTTATTTTTTATTGTATTTTATAATTTGTTTGTATCTTAAAATTTATATGACTCAATTATCTGATAATTATTCGTTTCATGTCTCGTGGATTATCCTCTCCGTATCCGTATCAAATCTATTTAAGACACATTTGGTTTTTAATTTTGACATTATTTACTATCCTGTTTGTTTGTATCGTATCTACTCATTGAAAAGTGGATACAAATTGATATTAACATTATCTCTTGAATTCGCTCGTTTTTCAGGCCCGAAATTTTTATTTCTACCATTTTAAAAAAATAAATAAACCAAATAACTACGGTTTTCTCAATTCTAATACTAGCACGGCCGCAGAACACCGGAGCGGATCCATTTGAGGGCCACCGCAGAATGCCGGAGCGGACCCCCATATGGGGCCGCTATATGCCGGAGCGGACCCAGGGCCGCACTATGCCGGAGCGGCCCCTGTTATTTTTTTTTTAATCTGTGTGAAGTTGATTATGATTTTGTTTTGGAAATTTTTATCAAAAATGTAAAGTTGTATTGAAGTTGTGTGTATACTTCTGTTTGAAATGTCATTTAATCTGAGATTGTTGTTCGTCGTGTGTTTTGATCAAAGAAACATTACAATAGAACAATGCTAATGTTATCGGAAATTACAAATACGTCTAATTAACCGAAAAGAAACAACATTTTATCAAGTACAATTAAAAAAGCAACATTAACTCTCAATCTCGTGCAGCTCGAGCAGCTCTATTTTGTCTTTCTTGTGTATCTCGGCCGGCTTGGTGTCCTCTTCTCCTATTTAGAACGTCCATCCACATCAGAATTCGGTTGTGCTGTCTTCTGTCCACAGAAATATTTTTATCCTTCTGGAACAAGGACCCGGCCATCGTGTTGAGGCCATTCCGACGTGATTTTCATACACATGCCATTGCGCGCTCCATGTGTTGATCAGTGTTGGATGTGATAGTAGTGACTTACAAAGACGCCAGGGGTCGATGCCTCGGAGACGACACACGGACAGAACATGAGAGTACGGGATTCTCTCCAATTGAGGCTTCTGCACGTGCAAGTTAACCGTGTGATCATCTCCGATTAGCACCGTGTATTTATTAATTGCGCCCTTGGTAAACCGGTCAGAATCGTCAGGTATGAAGTGTGAACTCTCTCCTGTGTGGCGGTTACCTCGCCAACTCGTTGTTGTTTCCAAAGCCCCCCCCCCCCCCCCCAGCGTCTTCATTTTATCAGACCTCTCGAATCGTTTGTTGATCAGCTACGAAAATTAAAAAATAATGAAGAAGTTAGATTTTTTAACAAAGTTCATTAAAAATTATGAAGAAAGAACTACAAATAAAAGTACTTGATACACACGACACGAGAATTGTTGACCTTGACTAGCTTTCCCATTCTGCTTTGGCCCTCCTTTCCGCAAACATGTCATACATTTGTAAAATGTGCCTTCAATTATTGCTGTAACCGGTAACTTACGAGAGGACTTGAAGACATTATTAAGCGACTCAGACCGTTTGTAGTCATGATGCCCCAACGGTAACCACCGTCCAGTTCTTGGAATATCTTCCATGGTTTCGGGCACTCGTTCTCATCTTGATTCAATATTTACTCACACCATCCAGCCAATTGAGGGCAATGTCACATGCCTGCCCCATTGCTTGCGTCCTTGCTCGTATCTTCTCATCTTCCTCTTAGCCACACATATTCTAAAAAACTGGATTGCCTTATCACTGCAACCGTTCTTCTTCATGTTCTCGGCTATGTGAGTAGCACAAAGACGGTGAACACATTGATCCTCATCCTCCTCGTTCCACCCCATATCATCTTGTCTGAACACCTTCTTGATACCCTTTCCCCTATCAGTGATGACACACATGATTCTGGAGCGGATTACATTACGGCGCAACCATTTCATGAACCACGCACAATCGTCATAACTCTCTGATTCTACCAGTGAAAAAGCCAACGGGAGGAGCTGGTTTTCAGCATCGTACCCGGTTGCAATCAACAGCTTGCCTGTGGTAAAATAATCAAATTAATTTCGTAAGAGCCGAAATCAACTAAAATAAATAAAGTGAAAACAATCAAATTAGTTACCTTTATACCGGCCTGACAGGAAACATGCATCAAGGGTGATGACCGGTCTGATATGTTGAAAAGCAGCTATGCACGGTCCAAATGCCCAAGCCGCCTATGAAAATACTTCCATGGTCCAAGTTTACCAGTGGGATATGAGGTCACCTCGAACAATGTTTCTGTCAATAAATTTAAAAAAATAAGTTCAATTTTTTATTGATAATGAAATGACGTAAAAAATAAAGGAACAATGTAGTACCTGGGTTGCTTCTTTTAATTGCCTCCAACAATGGAACTACAAGAGAGAATGACCCCTCCCAACTACCAAATTGACGGGCTATTGCCAACTCACGACCACGCCACAGTTTGTTGTACGTCGGTACGTATCTGACCGTTGTACCTTTCAGCAACAGTAATTCGGACAGCTTGAATACTCAAGTCGACATTGTTCCTCATGTGAGCGGATATACACTCAGCAACCATAGTAGCTGACAACTGGCGTGATATGTTCTTGTCGCATCCGCGTGGTATGAATGTTGTGTTGGGCACTTGGAGACACGCCATTGTGTTCCATAACCGGTGGCCTTTGCGAGTATGTACCACCCACAGTAACTGTCCTTGCACTTGAACCTAATTCTTGTGCGGTCACTGTACGTATTCCTTATCTCTTTATTGCAAAGGATGTGAAACCTGGCAATTGCGCTCTTCATTGCCTCTTTTGAGTCATATGTTTGTCCCTCAGACAATTCATTATCATACTTGTCCTCCTTCCAAACAAACCCGAATTGGCTTCTATAAACCCTGATGTGTCGTTGAAAGCATGAATCGAGTGCTGAAACCCGCAATCCATTATCCGAAACCCGCGATCCATCTTGAAAGTCCTTGGTAGTCCGAGCACAGGCCCGGTATCTTCCTGGTCATACTGATCGCTCATACCCTCCGGATCACTATCAACCCAATTTTCCTCTGCCTCTAGTATTTCCGGATCCACTTCTTCATCGGTTTCATCAGGATCACAAGTTTGACCCCGATGAGCTGTCCGACTAGATGAAGGCTGGTCAGTCTGGAATAGGGCCCGACGGGAGGGTCGGTCCCTCTGAACTGGGGCCCGACTACTGGACGGTTGGTCAATTTGGACAGGAGATGGACTAGAGCCGGATGAGTTATCCCGACTACGACCCTGGATTAACCTCATAACTGGGTTCGAACGCCGGGCTCTGGTAACCTCCACATATAGGTCAATTATCTTGTATGCACCCCCAGAAAAACTCATGGTTTGGTTGTACAATACCTGCCAGACTCTCTCATTTTGAATTGGAAATAATTGGAACTAAATTTGTGATGAACTAGTCGGCATGCTAATTTTGGCATCAATTTTAAGGTCATACTGACCCTGATCCAATCCCAAATTCTAACATATACTTGATTTAAGTCCCAAATAATCAGTACCCGGCAATACCGGAATCACAGTAACAGGTCCAATACTATAGCAAACCCCATTATGACCTGTTAAAACATCCCCACCAGTGTATATGAATACCATAAGAGCCATTTTTTCAATCCAATACAGAAGAAACCTACAATTAAAAATTAACTAAATTAATTATTCTAAATTAATTATTAATCTACTGAAATAAAAATAAAAAATTTAAAAAAAGAGAGAAAAAACTTACATATCAGAGAGCTAACCCAGGAGAGAGAAGGTGTGAGAGTATGGAATGAAATTTCGCTGTAATTTTTGGGTTATAAAGAACAGGGGGCCGCTCCGGCATATAGCGGCCCCATATGGGGGTCCGCTCCGGCATTCTGCGGCGGCCCTCAAATGGGTCCACTCCGGTGTTCTGCGGCCGTGCTAGTATTAGAATTGTTAGAAAACCGTGGTTATTTAGTTTATTTATTTTTTTAAAATGGTAGAAATAAAAATTTTAGGTTTTCAGGCATAGTATTGAGGTATCTGGAAGCCATAAATCTATCACAATTTTTATACCACCAAACGATTAATCACTATGCAACCAATAAATCGGATTTTTGCCGACAATTTAATATTCATGTTTTAATACAAAATATTCATAATTCAATCAAAATTTATTTACATATTTGAGAATAAAATATATATATATAGAGAGTATGGCTAATGTGCTTCCTCTAGAACTTCGGCCTCGTGCTTCCGGAGGCATATCTTAGTGTTTGATGTTCAAACAACAAATTCAAACCGTTAGATGTGATCTCTATATTGAAATGTGCTTGGAGACCAAATTTTACATTTTTCTGAATTTTTTTACTATTTATTAAGCCACCTTGAAAATTCCAGATCATACGGTCCAGACTGTTTTTACTGTTCACTCGGATCTGAAATTTTCAAAGTGGCTTAATAAATAGTAAAAAAATTCCAAAAAATATAAAATTTGGTCTCCAAGCACATTTCAATACAGAGATCACATCTAACGGTTTGAATTTGTTGTTTGAACATCAAACACTAAGATATGCCTCCGGAAGCACGAGGCCGAAGTTCTAGAGAAAGCACATTAGCCATACTCTATATATATAAATATATATATATATATATATATATATATATATATATATATATATATATATATATATATATATATATATTTACAAACTGAATCCTCCTTTTCCTTTTCGTGCATGTCTTTCCCCCAAAGAAATAGAAGAATTGAATCACATGTCATGAAAGAATTTATACGTCTGGACATCAAGCACGATTGATCTAACCGCGCCAATGCAACCCAAAACCGCAACAAGAGAGAACAGTGCTGCTATGAAAAAGTTGGCAACTCTCACGAGAAGACTTAAATTAGAGTTTTTATGCATTAGTCCTGCCATCAAGAAGGCCAAAGCAGGAAACACGAAATCTAAAGGGGTGAACCCGACCGCACCGCAAATGGCTACAAAATCTCCAAAAAACGGCATTGCGGCTGAGATTATAGTTATCATGATCATGTAGACTGATGTGTAAGCAAGTCTACATAAGCATCTTTTGAACCACTTCTGTTGCACAGGAGTTCTTTCTTCAAACAATGCATATGTTGGTCTGGAATATATCTGGACAGACCCACAGAGCAAACATGTTAGCAATTTGATATCTAGATTACATTGTTTTTTGATGGAAATTAAGGGAAGATCTTTAATTTTGTGATGTAGTAAAAATGAGTGTAAATTAAAGGGCCATTTGTTGCAACCATCTTATTGGATACCAATGAACAAATAAAATTCTTCTTCTTTTTATACAGTTCAATCCAAATAAATCCCCAAACTATTAATGGATAAGTAACTATGTATGTGAAAAAGGCTCTTTAGCATGAGAACGCTACTAAAGTTTGAGGAACAATTGAATGACCTTACAAAAATATAAACTTCAACAATGAGATTCTTTGTGGGTAGCTGAGTATCAGGTTCTTCGGAAAGAACGAAATCAGAGAATATATTCAGAGGTGATCAAGCTGGTGAGAAGATTACTTGAGAAGGTAGAGCTAGACCTGAGAAAGTGGCTTTCTAATTGTTGATTCCAAACAGACTATTGTTTTGACAGTAAAGTGTAAATGGAGGAAATCTTATTATATCTTTCTTTTCCTTTTCCTTTTTAGTCTTTTTGGAAAATTATAAAATCGTTATTTCAATAATAAGTTCGCGGACCAATTGCCAGATAACTTAAAAAAAGAAAAAATCATTCTATAAACAAAGAATAAATGAAATGCTTAGTACCTGAAAGCAACCTAAAATCTGAATGACTGCAAATAAATTTGCCATTACAATGGTCCATCTTGGAACGGAAAGAGAGGATAAGATATACGGTTGAACCTGCGACCCGAAAGCCCAATAACCCGAAAATGCCAGAGTCCAATAACTCACAATAACAATGCTATATGCACCTGAAACTCCCTTGTACATGTTTTTCTTTGCTGGTTCTCTGATAGTACTCTGAATATGGCAAGCACAAATATATATCGGGACCCAATAAATATTCTATAATATGTAACTTATATATATCATTCTTCTTACAGGACTCCACACTGGGTTTTGAAACCAGTAGTAGTTGTGTGTTATTATAATTACTTACTCTTATTTTATTGATTTGGCTTGTATCATTCTGCATCACAACAAATAGTAAGCTAATGCTAAATTGGGTAAATATCACACCAATTGTTTTTATTTCCCTTATGATTGCTAACTGATGTCAGTTAATTCAAAATTGGATATATAGAGGCAAAATCCAACAAGTAGAACTTGATTGGTCCTAGCCAATTTGAGTCAACTTTCAAAATTCAGGGCTCCAGTAATTTATGGCTCCATAACGTTTCAGTGGTGATTACTATCAGCGAGGATCAGGAATCCTTGCTCTCTAATACCAGAATCACTGATTCAATGACAGGAGTTTAGTAATAAATAATTATGGGTTTTTAATTCATAACCTGGATTTCAGGAAGAATGGCATCTCCAAATGAAAAGGCAATGGTACCAAGCGCGCTAAATGCTTTCAAGATCTTACTGGCAGTTGTACCCTGCAAACTGTAATTAACTGAACTCCGGTCTGTATTCAATCCTGAAAGAAAACAAATGCCGACACTTCATCATGTTTCATTAAATAAGTAGTACAATTATGTATGTAATTGAATATTCTAAAAAGTCAAGTTGGACATGAATTGATAATTAAACACACGAAGAAAAATAATCACTTACAAAAATTATAAACTGGAGCTAGTCCAAGAAAAAACAAAATTACCGTCGTAAATGGTGACACCAGTTGCAGTTGCAGCGAACCCAACAGTGCTAAAGGTGCATATGCCATTGAACCACCTGAGCGAATGGATATCAGGAAATTGTGACAAAATCAACTCACAAATACCGAAAAAAATAATGAAGTCCTGCAGAGTCAATTTGGCGTCATTTTGGTAGTACTTGTATACTGCCTGCCAAAATTAGTTTTCATGTAAGGCAATATATAGCTATTTATTAGCACTTTTCTAAATTGTATTTTGGCAGGGAGAGCATTTTCTGAAGGTGTATGGGTGGTACCTTGAGACTGCTTCCAGCAGCAATTTGGATCGCAATGTTATTGCCAATTGATGCCAGTTGCTGAAACAAAGCAATGAACCAATATCCCCAAGGCCCTTCAAAATTTGAAATTAGATGCATTATCATGGTAGGAAAATAAATGTTAGCTGCAAATTGAACAAATTTTAGGAAATAATATTGACGTAAAATCTACGTAAATTTCACTGTACAATATTCTATTGTTGGTGTCAGTACCTTAGGCTGCCAAAAATTAATTTGATTTTCGGATGCAGGATATACTAACCAAATATACTATCGGCGAGGAGGCGGTATGTAGTGTGCTTGTTTCCATCCCATTTCCAAAGTGACGCTATCAGCAAGCTAGAATACCATGTTGTCAGTGTCCCACCGATCAAACAGCAAACACCTGACAGCATAATCCAGTGCAAGAGAGAATATCATGTCCATTTCAATTGCTATTTTGTGTATCATATATATAGTAAGAAATCAGAACAGTGCCATTGTGTTCAAAATCTCATCTATCATGGTAAAAATGAAGACACATCAAATTCTTTACCAGTGTGATAGCATATATGTTAATTTGAATGAAATTAAGCTAGGGGGAATAATCTTAGAGAAGACGCATACGTTATTAGTTTTAAAATAGAGGTTGAATTTACTTTTTTTAGAGCTTAGAACGGCGGCCCATACGTACCAGGTTGTTATATTTTGAATCTTCTTGTAATTAATTAACTACTGTATCTGTTATTTTGAATGCCGGAAAGATCCCTTACATAGTTTCTTGGAAGAAAACCTGTATTTTTGGACAATCAATTAATAATTGTTAAACTTCATATGTATACTATTAAGAGATTGTTTTTAAATTTTAATACTAACTCTCTTACTTATTTTCATTGTTAGCATTTCATGAGTCCTACTGTTCATCCTATTTATGCACTTAAAAATTGAATATTTGAACGATCAAATATGTAGGTCAGAACCATATATGTCTCTCATATGTTATGTAACTTCTTCTGAAACACTGAAGATATTATTCTTTATGTGCTAATTATAGGCGAATTTTATGAGCTAACTTCAGTAGAAATTAACAAGAAAACGGTAGAAACAATAGAAAGGTATACTGGACCAAAGTAGGTGTATGCAAAACAATTATATATGCATATATCTTCACTTGCAAATTGCAATCTTGGATACTGGTTTTTGTGGCACAAAACATTACATATGGAAGAGCATGGAAAGTAAGTAAAATAAAAGAAAAGAAATGTGAACCGAGAGGCCAGCCGAGAGAAGCGAGCGCAAAGGGCAACGGCGCGTAAGCTGCGGGTGTGGCAATTGTGGTTGCCACATGAAAAGCCGCATGCTTCCATGTACCTCTTCCCTCTTCTTCTTCTTCTTCTTTTTCTTCCCTCATTCTTATCATGTTATTACGGTAGCTGTAGCAATGGCCAATGCCTCACCTACTAACGTGCCTTCTCCGGTAAACAGGGAAAAGTCCACGAATGCGGAAAGAATACATCGGTGGAGTTTGTTGGTCAAAGCGAAGAAAAAAACACGAGGTTGGGCTAAATTTGTACAACGTGCCTACAAATTTGTACACAAATGCATGGAGAAAAAAAACACGAGTAGAACTAGTGTATTCTTAATTGCATTTTGTTTTATTTCTTTATTTGAGTAGAACTAGCGTATTCTTAAGTTCATCAGGTCTCTTTGCGAACTCAACTTTAAGATCTATCAGATTGGTTTCAAACGACGAATTCGAACTGTTGAAACTCATCTATCTTACGAGTGATGGGTCTACATACGAAAATTTTAAACTTTTAAATTAATTTAGTATAAAATAAAGTAGTCAAAATTAGAAGGTTTATAAATTAATTTTAATGCATTCATTTCTTGAACTTTTTTTTTTACCACTTGACTTGATACAAAATTCTAAAATTTAAAATTTTCATATGAAGACGTATCACTCTTAAGGTAGATGGGTTTTAATGGTTCAGATTCTTCATTTGAAGTCAATCTAATATATTTTGAGTTGAGTTCACAAAGGAGCTTGCTCCTTTATGAACTTAAGAACACCCTAGTTCTACTCTCTTTATTTTATGTAATTATAAATTATTTTCTTTCCCATCACCTTTATTTTTACTAGTGTTGTAAATAACGGTATACGCTCGTCAGACGGACTGGCTATCGCCAAGTGATTAATTAGAATTTTGCAGACAATTTTATACTTTCATTAAAGTTATATGCATATATTCATAATTGATTAAAAATGATTAATTGAATTCATCAAACTTATCAAATAAACTTATTTTAACTAAGTTTCTTTGTTGATTTATAAAGTTTTGTGGAATTGTCATTTAAAAGAACTTCACATAAAATAGGGAAAAGTATAGTGCATATAACAAATAAATAAAGAAAAAAAAATGACTGACCAATCGGCCGTATAAACAGGAAAACAAACGATTAATCAGACAAATCAACTGATTAGTCGGTCTCATCTACAAATATTCTTCCAACAAGTCTATTCGTGACTATTAGCCACCGTCACCGACTAATCAGTCGGACTAAACAGCCATTTTGTACATCACTGATTTTTACTGTTCTTTCACCATTAATTTCTTTATTTTTTTTTCATGACAACTTTTACTTTTTATAACTTTATTTTTTTATAATATTAGCATATATTTATTATTAAACTTTACATATTATTTTTTATAATATTAGCATATATTTATTATTAAACAACATAACAAACTCTTATGTGGCACAGTAGAACATCAGACAATCGAACCAATTTGGGTCCGATTCCCATCGGACTCAAAGTGAGTTGGATGGGTTCGATGACCGCCGATCTGCTTTAAAATTCGCACCCGCAATTTTCGTGACTGCTTTAAAATTCGTGCGCACAAATTTTAAAGTGGATTGGATGGTCCCTAAACGCATCGGACCCAAATTTGAATCAGCACGCTATACCCTAACATTATGTAATCAAGACTTAGTTTTGCAATGTTGTTTTATATGTAATTTACTAGTTTATTGATAGCGGACGCAGGTGTTTTTACTTTTTTTATCATAATTATGCATCACTTTTGTGTAAATTAAATAAAATATAAAAAATTGAAATTAATAAGACAACAAAATCATGTCTTATGTACTAACTAAATATCTTTTGATGTGAAACGTTGTAGATTTGTAACAGCTAAAATTTATAACAAGAAGAGGACTTGACTCTTTCTTTACTATAAATAATTAAATAAGACCTGTGTGAATATATCACACTAATACGCGCATAACAAGATTATGATATTCTTAATTGAGTAGAACTAGGGTGTTAATTTCTTAAGCTAACCAAGCCAGTTTGTGAGCTTAACTTAAATTTCCATTAGATTGGTTCAAGCGATGCATCCAAACCGTTGAAACCGATCTACTTTATGAGTGATCAGTTCATATGTCAAATTTATAAATTGTCAAACTAATTTAATATAAAGTCAAGCGGTAAAAAAATGATAAAAAATGAACACATTAAAATTAACTTATAGACTATTTTCTTTTACTCATTGACTTTATACTAAATTAGTTCGAAAATTTATAAATTTTACATGTAAATGCATCACTCGTGAAGTAGATCGGTTTCAACAGTTTGGATGCATCGTTTGAAGTCAATTCAATAGATTTTTGAATTAAACTCACAAAGAGGCTGGTGAGCTTAAGAACACCCTAGTTCTAGTCTTTTTAATTTAAACCAAAGATAATTTAGAGCAGGAAAAAATGTTTGAAAACCATCAGCATTGGCCGACATTTTTTTTAATATCCAAAGTTAATTACGAATTAATTAATATACCCATGATTCTGGAGTTTTTCCAAAAATGTCCAAACCGGCCATAAAATGGTCGGTTTTCTCTCTTTTTTTTTTTTTAGAGACACTATGAAAAGCAAGATAATGAAATCTAACACTGAAATTCGAATTTTTTGTTTAAATTATTTGTTAGATTACTTCTTTTGATTTATAATTAGCATATTTATACTAAATTACGCTAGATTACTTGAAATTATGTTGAATTACACTATATTACATTAATTACGCTAAATTATGTTAAATTACTCTAAAAAGAGATAAATTCTGGTAAATTACTGTGTGTCTTCATAGTAATGTATAATTAGAAACTATTTTTTGTTTCTCTTTTATCTTCATAGTGATTTACAATTAGAAATTATTTTTTGTTTCTCTTTTATCTTCACAGTGATTTATAATTAGAAACTATTTTTTTTTAAGAGACACTATGAAGAGCAAAATAATGATATCTAACACTGAAAAATTAAATTTTTTGTTCAAATTATTTGTTAGATTACTTCTTTTGATGTATAATTAGCATATTTATACTAAAATACGATAATTACTTGAAATTATGTTGAATTACACTATATTACTTTAAATTACGCTAAAATATGCTAAATTACATATGAATAGGGACGATATATTCACTGAAAAGGCGAAAAAACGACGATGAAACTTCAAACGGCCATAAAACGACGCTCGAGTGTCCGATTTCAGCAAATGACCACTTTTCGGAAAGCTTGTGAAATACGCATGCGTCCGTGCCCGCGATGCTAGATTTCAAAATTCAGAATTGTCAAAAAACAAAGAGAAGAGCCTCAAAACTTGAGTTGAAGTTTCCGATTAAGATTTTCATTTCTATTATTCAATTTAAGTAACTCAGTAAATTAGTTACATAAAGAACTTGTAGAATACCAATTTTTACTATTTTTTAAATTTTTTGCTATTTTTTTATGATTCATGAAAGATGGCACAAAATCGGTCTACTTTAGCGTAATTTACCGCATTTTTATCAATTAGCGAAGTTATTGTAATTTAGCGTAATTTAACGTAATTTAGTGTAATTTAACGTAATTTAGTGTAATTCAACATAATTTATTGTAATATAGTGTAATTCAAAACATAATTTCATGTAATATAGTGTATTTTAGTATGAATATGCTAATTATAAATCAAAAGAAGTAATCTAACAAATAATTTAAACAAAAAATTTAAATTTTCAGTGTTAGATTTCATTATCTTAATCTTCACAGTGTCTCTAAAAAAAAAAAAAAAAAACCGGCCATAAAATAACCGGTTGGACATTTTTGAAAAAACTCGGGAATCATGGGTATATTAATTAATTTGTAATTAACTTTGGATTTTAATAAAAATGTCGGCAGCAGCTATAAAATTTATTTTTTAATCGTTGATCCTAACTTGAATTTTAAAATTTTAAATCTCGGATGAACCTTTTGTTGGGTGACTCGCCATGTTATGAAGCATGTCCAAGCTGCACTCAAGGAATCAAGCCAGAGACGGTATGACTATGACCTCTAGTCCTCTGCTCTTCAAATTTGAATGGACATCAATGCTGTTTGCTGTTTAACTGAGATCGATCAAAATCAGCGGGGACCA
Organism: Carex parvula; assembly: GCA_025461045.1. Classification (NCBI taxonomy): domain Eukaryota; kingdom Viridiplantae; phylum Streptophyta; class Magnoliopsida; order Poales; family Cyperaceae; genus Carex; species Carex parvula. The sequence goes on from JAJGRW010000257.1 coordinate 1,409,046, forward strand.
CATGCATACCATTCAACATCAGACACGTGGAGCTGCACATGCAACTGCTCCTCCGCGCCGCCCGCATTGCCGCATTCGTGCTACCCGCGTGTGTTTGCTGTTTCCGTGTACTACTCAGTGGATCCCACCGTACGAAGCTGCCTCTGCACGCTTACACGTGAACACTCGAGTTTACTCTACCTCATCGTGGGCCCCGCGCCTACTCAGGGCGGTAGTCTAACCGGAGGGTGAAAGCAAACTGACCGTTCAGATTTGAATATGTAGTCTGGATATTTATTGCTTTTCCTGTCGGGAATTCCCCAGCGACTCAACGGCTCGCTTTTTACCATCCCATTAATTTATTCCGCTTGTTAACCTTTTACTCAATTACCCCTATTTATTTATATATTTACAAGTGGAGAGCTCAAATGTTCAATTGCTTCCCGCCCTGCTCTAATCATATTCCAACATCTTTATCTTCAAAGTCAAAGTTCAAACAGACAATTCGAACCGCTTAACATGATATCCACGTTAAAATATGATTGGAGGTCAAATTTTATATTTTTTAAGATATGTGCAAAATCATTGTTTTTAGATGGTTCATAATTTTCTGATTTTGTACTTATTTTAAAAAATAATAATAAATTTTCAAAAAATATATAATTTGATTTCTAAGCACATTTTAATGTGGATATCATGTTGAGCAGTTCAGATCTTTTTTTGGACTTAAAAAAAATTAAAATAAAGATATTGAAGTAAAAGTACGATTGAAGCATGAAGCAATAGAGCATTTGAGCCCTCCTCTATTTACAAATAGGAGAGAACCTTGTCGGCCTTCCTAATATTTGTGTATATTATAGAAATCAATAATAAAGGAGTTTCCCTACTTAAAATTCCTCTCACAAGAAAAATATATATTACGATAAGATCGACCAATCTTCTGAATAGTTAATTAAAATTACCGAATTGATATAAGAACTTGGGGGCAAATTTGTAGAATAAATAAATTGACTCGGTCGCTTATAGGAAGTAAACGTGTTTAGTTTAGTTAGACAGAATATTTAAAATAGAAAGGAAGAAAAAGGGAATAAAACCTTGTATTTAATAATGTAAAAATACGAGCGTGACTTTGCAGAAGACCCATAACAAACGTACAACAGAAGTCAGAAAAGTAAAGATCCGGTCTAAACTCCCTAAAGCTCAATAATTGAGCAACCTCCCCGTTTCCGTTTCTATCTATATACATAGGGTCCCACAAAGCCGACCCACGTAGCCGGTTCACATAAAGACACGTATCGGTTTATTCGCACCTCTGGACCGCACACACATTACTTACTGTTTCAGTACAAGGAATACTCCCACGGTAGAATTCTGAGAATCGGATTTTAAACATATAAAATTTAAATACAACTGTATAGTTGTTTTCATGAAATCATGAGCAGGTAGCTGTTGAAATTGAGAATTCTACAGAAAGAATTTCAGAGGATGGTAGTATCCGGCGGCTTGTTAAGAGCGGCTTTTTGTTAAGTATACTTTTCGCTGGGGCCTTGGCGCGACGCCGTCTTACAACCAAAACAGGCAAAGTTGCGATATAAATAACGAAACTGCCACCGGATATTTTGTCCCTGCCGGGGAGAAATAAATCAATAATGCGTGATAGATCTTAAATCTTTTAACCTTTTCTAAAAGATAATGCGTGATACAACTTTTTTGAATTTCTAGGAAAAAGGTATGTGCTCATTTATTCTGTAATGAATTCTCCCTTTGTCTTTCCACCGAAAAAAGAAAATTGCATTTATTTTTTGTCGTTTTTTTCAACAGGAGAATGAGACCAGTGCACATACAACAAAATAACAGACGCTTAAATTATTTACTGCGCATGCAAGTAAGAAATAAATTGTATTTATGATTCCAGCTGGTAACCCTCCGCAATATAACACCACTACTTAAAAGCATTACGAATTTTGTTGTAAGCGGGCTTAAATGGTAAAAAGATATATATTTTGGAACACTACATAAAGAAATTTGAAGGGAGAAAGTGTGGCGGTCAAGGTTTATAATTGCAACAAGCCAACAAATGAAACTTGGTCACAGAAAGAGAGACATGCTGGAGCCGCAGAGAAAAGAAGAATTGATCAATCCCGTCAATCCCATCAGACTCCCATTAATTGCGCATGTCCAAGGGCAGTTCCGTCCATTCATTCACACAAATACATCGTAAAGGATAAAGGAGTTTCTTGAAAATGAGCATGCGAGCTACTTGCGGTGAACATTAATTAAAGCCATCAGTACTTGGACCGATCAAGCGGCGCATAACACCAAGCCTGGAAATGTTTTTAATATAATATATATGAGGTCGGAAATTATTTTACTCGACAACATGTTCAAGCTTTTTAACATTACGAAATTTTCTTGTCTCAGAGAGCGCTTCTTTAGTTTAATCTACGGGAACAGAGGCGAGAAAATGTTTCAACGATATCTAGTCTTTTTCTAAAAGAAACAATTAGTCCGGTATAACGATTATTGCACGGAAAAAATCAAGAAAGAGCTGTAATGCCTCAGAAAAATTTATTCGCCTTAATAGCAGCCTGAGTAGATTACAACCTCATTACTAAGATCTCAGCCTAATTAAAACTGTACAGAAGGAGGAGCTTTAACAGCCCCAAATAACCCTCGATCGAGCGCACTAAACGACATAATTTCCTAATGAAAAACAATGCTTCACGCTTCGCAAAAAAAAGGATCTAAACAAACACCTCGTGGATCAGAACAGATCACTGTAAGATGTCAAATCAATGGAGGCGGCAGGTTTAGATCGAAAGGAAGCACCTTGCACCTCTTCCTACTCTCCTCAGTCTCCACTCCAGGAGGCCTCAGCGCCAGATCCACAACATGAGGCATCATCACAGGTCGCCACGTGTACATCCCCCAATCTGCTGCCTGTCGCTCAGTTCCAGATGGAGCAATGGCAACGGGGCCAGCTGTCACCTCAGGCCAGGAGAAATTCGTCTTGGCCTTAGGCCCCCGCAAGCTGCGAGCCGCCTCGTCGTAGGCCCTTGCTGCCTCCTCAGCCGTGTCAAAGGTGCCGAGCCATTTTCGTGTCTTCTTCCATGGATCACGGATCTCGGCCGCAAACCGGCCCCACGGCCTCTTTCTGACGCCACGAAACCGGGTCTCTTTCTGAGGCGTATCCGGGTTGGGAGAAGCAGCGATAGTTTCTTTGTGGAGGAATAGTGTATCGAGTGCTGCCATTTTAGAGATTTAATCTGAGTAAGTTCTGGATTGTATTTGTATGATAAAAGGAGAGGATGTGTGAAGCAAAATAAGAGGAGAGGTATAAATAGCGGTGTGGGAGGAGAGGTGACAGTGACAGGGGTGCGAATTAATTAATCATCAAATGGGATTTAGGTTTGATTAATTGCGGAGTAATTACAAGGCGCGACGACGATTCAATTCGTCGCCTTGTGTGGTGGTGTGCGCGCGCTCGTGTGAGATCTCGTGCAGTGTGTTTGATTTATTTTGTTGTTTTGTTAGAGAAAGAAAATTCCTATTCTACTTTATGGCAATTCATTTCGTTAGAATTAGATACTTTAAGATGGGAACAAGTTACAGATGTCGGATTAAATTGTGGTCATATAAGTTCGCCGGCGTGGGACCGTATTTTTCATTATGTACGAGTTTAGGTGCTGGTTTTTGTGTGTTCGTTAATTAAATACCAACTTAAACTTTGTTTACTTAACTAAAGAAGTGGAATTTGTGTGCGTTAGTTTCATTATTAGGCTGCTACGTGTGACACAACGAGTGGGCCCACTGGCACGCGCAAGGACGAGATTGGTAGAGCGAGAAAACGACACGAAACACACACGCGGTTCTGTGAACCAAGTACACCAATCACAACAGTCTAGGATGGCTTCTTAAAGTGAGCCCCGCATCGGTTCAGGTGGAGCACACTGGACAAGTCCAGTGACCCACTATTTTCCGCGGTATGGAGACTTTTGTTCACTTGTTTATATTCTCTCCGTTGTTAACTGAGCTGCTCTCCTCTCAATGGATGCCCATACTTATCAATATACTCCAATAGGCAATCACAAGTTTGAAACCAAAATTTGTTTACATGTGCAAAGATAGGCAGTCTAATATGATAACATCACAACAAACAAATAAATAATACTGTGCTGACCAAATTCTAAACTGATAAATATGTTTTTATGTCATTAATTTGTCGATTCTATCTCTCGTCAATCAGACTTTCAATTTGATAAATTTGTTTTGCTAACCAAACAAACTTTTCAGCAATATTTATCTTTTTAAAGCTGTTTACCTACCTAATGCTTAAAAAAATTAGAAATCTATTTATCATTTTAAATTTTAAAATTTTACAATTGTTAATTGTAACAACCAATTTATTAATGTTTTCTGTCTTGAACCAAGTGCAGGGAAGAAAGTAGCTGTGCGGTGTGTGAATTTGTTGTGCTTTTTGTTCCCGGTGGATGTTGAGGTTTCTTGTTGTGCCATAAAGCGCCTGATGAGAAAGAGAAAGAGAAAGAGAAAGAGAAATAGAAGGGGGTCTTCTTCGGTTTTGAACCAAGTGGACAGGAGAAGAGTAGTTGGTGCGTTGGTGGTTACTCTTTTTGTTCCCAAAAGATAATAATTAGTGGACGTCGATAAGTCTGCGTAATCAAAATTAAAATTAAATAAAATAAAATCGAAGCATGAAAGGGAAATGCACCGGTTTATCTTACATTTTCAATTACATAAAGTTATGGGTACTCACGTCCCACATTTTTATTAATATCCAAAGTTAATTACAAATTAATAAATATATCCACGTTAGCTGGGTATTTTTAAAAATGCCCAAACCGGCTATTTAATGGTCGGTCCACCTTTTTGCTGTTTAAATGGTCTTTATTAGCGTACAATTAAATGGCTGGTGAGTTTTATACGAATACAGTGGTATTTAATATCATTGGATGCTGTGGTAACCAATAAAAACTCATTTCTACACAGTCAATACACAAATATTTTATTTTTTATTTTATATGAGCCAATACTCAATAGATGGTTGGTCAGTTTTATTTAAAATTTTATTGAATCAAATTTTAAATAACAAATTTAAATAGTTGAAATCAATTTACCTGATGGTTGATTAATAATACGTTTTTATGCAAATTTATTAATTTTAATTTTATTTAGAGTAAAATAAAACGGTCAAATATGATAAAAAAAATGGATGTATTGAAAATAACTTATAAACCTTTATTTATTTTTTTACTGTTTGACTTATAAAGTAAATCAGTTTTAATAGTTTAAATACATTGTTGTAATTCGATTTATTATATTTAGAGTTAAGCTTGAGTACATATTAGCATCGCTCATCAATTAATGAAGCCTTTTCGATGTGGTTCGTTCAATTAAACGAATCGGAGCACACTATTATGATTTATATGAGGTTTTTTTCTTTCAGTTTCGGTGTTAATTTGGTTCATCCATTTCGAAACCCATTATCAATTTATAGGAGGTTTTTTTGCACACAAATTCTTTCAGTTTTGGTGTTAATTTGGTTTATAGGAGGCTTTTTTGTACACAAACCGCATGCATTTGTGCCCTGTTCAGACGTCTTATAATTTGATGGGAATTGATGGATTTTGGTCAAAACCCATCAATTTAACCCAAGTCCGTTCGTTAGTATTTTTTTATTTTCCTTCATTCCCACCGGAATTCCCCAAATGTACTCCAAGCAGTGTAATTTGTGAGCCAAAATAATCCGGACTCCGATTGAATTTTTTACTTCCCAATCTTTCTCTCTCCTCACTCTCTCTCTCTCTTTTTTTTATAGCTTGGCAGAAGCTGCCAAGAGCTCCTCGCTCTCTCTCTAATGTCTTTTTTTGGACTTTGGTGGTGCCACATGTAACATGTTACCATCTCCACTGGATCCATGCAAACTTGGATACTCTATCTCCTCTCTCCACTTTACACAACACAATTCTAACAGATAGGTATTGTATATAAGTAGTTTCAACTTGTTTAAATAACTAATCCATCATTTTTTTTACAAATTACAGCTATTTTTTATAGCATACTAGTGTACAATTTTTTCTTATTTAAATTGATTTTTTTTTTTTAAATAGTAAAAACCAACCTTCTGAAATAGTATTGAAGCAAAATTAAAAATATGCATATTTTTTATTTTATTTCAAACAAATTAAAAATTGTTAATTATCAATTTTCTAATTTAAATTTAAATTTATTTTTTGGTGATATGAATATGTACTTGCAAACTAAATTTTATATTTTTTTCGAATTTTTTTACTATTTTTTTAGATAGGTAGAAAAATCAGTGTTTTCTGAAAATTCTGGACCATCAAAATTCTACCTATCTAAAAAAATAATAAAAAAATTCGAAAAAATATAAAATTTAGTTTGCAAGTACATATTCATATGGTTATCACATTGAACGGTTGAATCGACCGTTAGGATTTTAAAAAGTACCATATTGAGCCGTAGTACACTAGCCATCCGTGCTATGCATAGCACCATAGGCTCACTCGTTTTTTTTTTCATCCTTCTTTCCCATTCTAGTGTAAATTGATGGGAAAGGAACATCAAGCTGAAGCAAGTTATTTTTATCCCACAATGGAGACGCTAGATGTTCATTCAATTAGCACTAAAAAAATATTGTTCAAGAGAGTATAAATTAACGTTCAATTATTTTGAATTGTGTCGTTATGAATTCATATGCTAAATTATAGTATTTATTATTATATTAAAAAATTCCTAATATCCAATAAACAACTGTAATTTTCAACATAATAAAATAATAAAAAAATACATATTTATATTTCATTTCAAGCAAATTAAGCACAAGTAATAACCAATTTGTTAATTTAATTTTTAATTGAACAGAGCCTAAACTTTAAATATTCGTCGTGGCTGTGCAATATCTTGGCCATTCTGTGTGCCTTTATTTGTGCATGGAGCATTTCCTATAAAATGTTCACATTGAAGGTGATACACGAGGAAACATAAAACAATTGCAAAAAAATAAATAATGCCTGGGTGGAATAGACGGCGCCGGCGAGTCACACGCGCCCCCATACTTACACATCTTACACCACTGCACAGTTTATACGACTATTCACCTTCTGCTGTCGTGGCACTTATTAGGCGCAATCGAATCTGGTAGTTGGATCCGGATACTTTTATCGTAAATCCGTAATAATTTATTTTAAGTCAGGTCGGATTCAGTTCTCGATATTACGTTTAATATATATTTTGAATTTAGTTGTTCAGATTCGACTACATGGAACCACAATTTGAGTATAGGGGTGCTAAATAATATTTTTATATTTTAATAAAAAAATGTATAACATAATATAAGATGAGGAGGGATTCACTTACACTTACATTGTTTTTTTATACCGGATTACACTCTACATTTTTAAAGTCCAAACAGTCGATCTAAACCGTTCAACATGATGGATATATTAAAATGTGTTCGCACATCAAATTTTACATTTTTTTTGAATTCTTTTTACTATTTATTAAGCTGAGTACAAAAATTCAATGGAAGGATCCGTTTTCTATATAGGATCGGGCATTATTTTTTTTTTATATAGGATCCGTTTTATATATAGGATCATGGCAGTTCCAGATGGGTACAAAAATTCAATATATAGCATCGGGCATTATTTTTTCTATATAGGTATGATATTTTCAAATTGGAAGGACGTCCAAATAAAATATGAAGCCCAGTCTGCTGTGACTTTGATTTTTAAAATTTATGTTCAAGTCCTTTAAATTTGTTAGTATTATTGGGGTTTGGTTAATCTTTACCATTTATAGAACATATAATCCTTATCTTATTATTTGAAAAAAAAAAACCTGCATTATTTTTTTTTGTATAATATAAATTAAAAGAAATGTTCTAAGTTAAGATTGTATTGTTGAAATTTAAAATATAATCTATTGGAGTAATAATATTATTCTACCGATACAATTTTGACAATTTAAATCACTAGATTTTATTTAAAAATAGAGAAGAAAAAAAATGATTAAAAAATAAGGTACTAACAAATGTGTATCGGTATATTTCCAAAAACTAAATTCACACGTCTTATCATACAAACTTATTTCATAATACAAAACATTAATTACACGCAATAAATATTTTATGCATTAATATTAAATAATCATAAAAATAATGTTAGAACATTTTGATATTTATAAAAATATTGAGTTGTACGAGTCGGATAGTTAAATTAAAAATATCGTATGATTCGTATCCATCATAATTTTTAGAATTCAAATTAGATATATAATTATTAATTTTACAATTATATTTATACTATGGTAAATTTCCTATTCGATACATTTATTCCCTCTGTAGCTATTGCAATTTTCTTTTGTTCAAATTAAGTCATTCTTTTATTTTTTAATCCAAAATACGAATAAAATATGAGTGGTATTGAGATGGATGAGTATATTCTATTAGTATTTTGAACAGGAAAATATCATAATAACTTGTTTGAACAAATAAAAAGCTCAATAGCAAGAACTAATTTTTGATCTAGTGACAAAGACACATGGTCTTTATATGAGAGGTCATGAGTTCAAAACCTGAATGAAATTTTTTTGTTGTTGTAATAACTAAGGTATTAAATAGTTGAGTACTTAAGAGTAGGGGTGATTAATGAGCGAGCATGAGCGAGTTGGGGTATGCTCATGCTCGGCTCATTAGCTTAATGAGCGAGTTGTTAATGAGCGAGTTAGAGCGAGTTGTTAATGAGCATATTGTTAATGAGCGAGTTGCCGAGCAAGTTACCGAGTTGTTTAAAATACATCATTCAAAAATTAATTTTCATTTATAGAATTTAACAAATTGTCCATAAGCAAGTTTAACAAAAAATTGTCCATAAGCAAATTAAACAATACATAATTTAACATAAAATTGTCCATAAGCAAGTTAACAAAATCAAACAAACTATCTTCTTGTCGTTCTCACGGCTTATCACGTACCTACAAATTTGCATTATCAAAACAATAATAAAAAAATATAGAATTTAGAAATATACAAACAGTAACAATGGATATACTAACAGAATGAATATACTAACATAATTGAGAAATATACTATTCTAGGGATTAGATGTGGCAGTATTTGTGTAACTAATCTCTTAAAGAGCTAATGAGCGAGTTATGAGCGAGTTGGGGTATGCTCATGCTCGGCTCATTAAGTTAATGAGCGAGTTATAGTGAGTTGCTAATGAGCGAGTTGTTAATGAGCATTTAGCGAGCGAGTTATGAGCGAGTTACGAGTTGTGAGCGATTTACTCACTCCTACTTAAGAGTAGGTCTGATGGGCATCAGACCTACTCTGGTTCGATGAGTTTAATCACCATCGATTAGCTGTAAGATTCGTGCGGAACGCTTTAAACTTCATGCATATCTGTTTCAATTTTCGTGCACACAAATCTTAAATTAGATCGGACGGTCATGATGCTCGTTGAACCTAAAAGTACGTCCGATGGACATCGGACCTACTCCGTTCTCATAGTTGAGTGGCTTACCTCTAACTTTTACTTAAAAAAAATAAAAAGCTTAGCTACATTAAGTAAATCAAACTTGAACAACTGATTCATGATAAAGAACAATGTTTAGTGGGCCTCGAACAAAATTTACCCTTTATAATAAACTTATAATTGTAAAATGAAATCAGATTCGTAATCGCCTATTAATCTAATATTAATTTGATCACGTTTCTCATCCACGCGTAAATCACGGTAAAATAAATGTACATTAAGAGAGGTAATTAACAAAATTGTTTGTGCGCAAAGGTATGGTTGCGTGCTTTTAATTTTGTAGCTTTTGTTGACTAAATAGTGGGTGTCCTGTCTGCCATTATCCCTCTTCTCCCGCTCCCTACTTGTCTCTTTCTCCTCCCCAGGATTCTCTGCTTCCGCATTTCCCTTTCGCTTTCGCTTACCTTCACCCCCCGGTGACTCTCATCATCTCCTACTCTCCTTGCCTCCTAGGATGCTTTTTTTTCCTTTTACATCTATACCGCGAAATTTGTTTATATTTTGAAAAGGTCCTTTCTTTTCCTTTATGAATTTTTTTTCACAGATTAATAAAAATTAAAAGTTGAGAGATTTGAAGCTTTCAAAAATAATATGAGATAAAAAGTTTAAAAAAATTTAAAACTCATTAGACCTGAAAGATCTATTAATGGATGGAGACACCGAAAACATAGAATAATACACAGGACACAAGTTCATAAAAAGGAAGAAAAGAAAAAAAATAAAAAATAAAAAGAATCACAGAAGTCGGCAGGTCCCAGCCTCCGAGGGCCATTTTAGTAATTAATAAGAAACACTAGTTTTCTCACTTTTCTGGAGAGAAAAAACAGCCTTCTCTGCACACGTTATCAGATCATTTGATAAAGGAACAAAAGAGATACGTCAGCTGACGCGAGGTGCACTGCATTTCACGAGTAGCCACGCTTGCGTGCGGGTTAACGCGCCACGTCGGCGCCTCGGAAGTCCCTATTTGTCAGGAGTTCGGATCTCTTGTGTTACTACTTCGTGTGACTGTTCGTGTGTCACTACACTATTGTGGTTCTTTTTCGTGCAACCACCTATCATAAAAAAAAAACCTATCTCTAAAATTCCACCGTGATTTTGGTTTTAATGTTTCTGATGATAGAAAATTTGTTTTTGTTGTTTTGACTGAAGTCAAAATTAATAATACATAAAGTGTGCACATATATTAAAACATTTTATTAATTATAAATTGTACAAATAAATTTTTCAATAATAGCAGGCACATTATTCATGCAAATTTATTACATCATTACAGCTGATTCTAAGGCGGGAGCTGCACAGCATATTAAAAAGGGAAGATATCGGCGTAGGGGTGAAAACGGAGCGAATACGGAGTGGACAGTTGTAAAATAATATATTCATATTTTTATTTTTATTTTTCAGATACGAATATATCAGTCGAATACATACACAGATACGAATCGGATTAAATATTTATTAAAATAATATTAAAAAATATCAAAGTTCATAACATTTATCTAATTTTAACGATGAATAACAATATTTTTTCATAATATATACTAAAATATATGATATATATTTACTATTCGGATATAGATAATTGAAACGTAAAACTATATCAGTATCCATATCCACACGGATATTCGGATATCGGATATCCACGTCTAATTTTTCAAATACGGATCGAATATGAATTAGATATTCTCTATACCGTTTTCACCCTTAGATATCGCACAGGGCGATTTGGTCCGTACTTATTAATAGTTCATTTTCAAGGATATACTTGGAGATTTTATTTAAATTTTTATAATTTTTTACGACTTTTTAGATAAATCATTGTTACTTTTTGAATGATCTAGAATTTATTTGAAAAAAACGATTTTTTATCTATCTGAAAAATATTATAAAAAATAAAATAATTAGTCTCTAAGTATATTTTCACATGAAGACATGTTGAATGGTTCATATCAACTATTAGGACTTTAAAAATAACTTAATCTATAATACAGAATAATTCGCTCAATGCTTTGTACCATAACCTCATTCTTAATATTTTGTTATTCGGGACAAACTATTTGGTGTTTGGTTGGGTTAAAATAACTAGAATAGAGAACAAAATTTGTTTGTCTTATTAGAACAATTTATTTTCACAAAAAGTTAAAACAAGCTATTCTAATAAGACAAATGTTAATTTTACTATTATAGCTATTCTAAGATTACAACAATACATACCCACATAAAAATAGGCTATTTTAATAAGACAAAAGATTTGAATTCTCTATTCTAACTATTCAACCATAAGTCCATAACAAAACATAGAACAAGCTATTCCGAATAATTTTGTTCCAAAAATAACATATCTCACTCCAACCAAAACCTAGAATTATGTAGCGTCAAATGCTTAAAGAAGCTTCTAAAATACAACCTTTCTGAATTTTTTTTCAATGTTGCTCCTTGTAATCCACTAGTTTGGGAATTCAGATCACCTCCGGTACCGTAATAGGGAATCTTTTACAATTACTTGATCTGGATCGTTCTTTTTAACTTGGCACGAATCTCAAAGCCCAATAATACTGCCCCCTCCGTCAACCCGAATCCCAAACTGGCTGGGAGTTAATTTCAAACCGTAAAGTGAAGGGAATCTTTTACAGTACCGGAGAGGATATTTGTCCACTAGTTTGGTGACTTGGTCGTTCATCAGAGTTGCCAATAAAATTGTTTTATTTTCCTGTCCCAGTAGTATTTATTTTAAGGTGAATATAGATAAATATTTTTTTGTTAGCTTATCGAGTATATTATATTTTTTTTGTTAACTCATCAAATAAGAATACAAATATGAGCTTTTTCGTGTCTATTACTAAGTAAACCTCATGGAGAAGATCTAACTCTGTTTTGAAAAATTCATTAGGAAGTAAAAAGTGGCGGAACATTTGAAAGATTAGACCTCAATCTTTCTTAAAAAATAATATGCAAATTTAATACGCGGTGACAAAGCCTCTCGTTAGTCCATGCATTCTTGTTTCGAATTAATAAGTTCTCATATATATGTTGTCAGATACCGGAGCTGAATTGGGTTTTCGCAAATTCAATTTTGACTTGGTCAACGAATCTCATGAAGAGGGACGGGAGCTGGTCAGGAAGGGCAGCTAGGGGTGTGAATGGGTACATTACGGGTTAGGTCGGGTGGAGGCATTTTCATACTCATACCCATTAAAATTGATCTTACCCATAATCTACTCTTACCCATTAAAAATTGACTGTACCCTATCTTACCCTTATCCGTTAATATTATCGTGTAACGAAATGGCAGGGGGTGAATAACGGATAATACTAATATAATAATTAATTTTATTATATTTTACAAATAAAACATCAAAAACTCATTCATTTCACACATATATAATTGCATTACTAATAAAAATAAAAATAAATATGCAATCAATTCCAACTAAATTATTTTTTATAAATCGAGAAAATTCAAAAACACGAATATCTATTTGAACAAATTTAATTATTTAACTAAATAACAAAACATGTAAATAAAAATAATATGTTTAACATATTTCTTATAACAAATGACATACACTACTAAATAACAAAAACACATCACTAATCATTGCTCAAACTTTATTATACAAAATGTCACGCAAATCAACTTCACCATCAAGAATAATTGATTCTGATAAGGATGAGAATGTTCCATCAACTTCATTGGAAGATACATCTATTCATAATATAGTTAAGTTAGAAAAATAAACAAATAAAATTGCTACGCATATAAATATGTCATATGTATCAGAAAATTGGATATCAGTACTGTAAGTCTGTAACTGACTAGATTTTTGCAGATTTTACTTTCTATTCCTACGATGGAGTAAAAATGAAATAAAACAAGAACAGAAGAAAAAATATATCAATTATCAAGGATGCAAACTTGGCAATAGAAAACTGAGCAGTTTTAGATGCACCGAAATGGAATTATGGAAGAGTAAATATGTATTTAATTTAAAATATATAATTTTAAATTTTATAATTACCCTATAGAGTAACGGGTACGAAATAGACATTACCCATACCCATACCCATTTGGTTAACGAATTTTTTTTTTTATAATACCCATACCCATACCCAATAAGTTAACAAAAAAATAATCTTACCCATACCCGCCTTATTGAATACGATACGGGTTGTGTAAATGGCTAAAAAGGTACCATTGACACCCCTGAGGGCAGCGAAATGGGCAATGTCATTTTAAATGAAGAGACGCTGACGACTGGGCCCAGATCCAATTAGAGACCAGTCGACCATTAGAATATAAGAGACGCTGACAAGGAGGTCCCATAGCATTAGAAACAGTGAAAGTAGTTAAGTTCGTTTGCCAAATAAGCAGATGAAGTCACGCTGGCGCTGAGATGTCAGTTTGCGGTTCAATTGACACATCCGTTAAGTAGAAATTTGTAATCTTTTCTTGTTTTGCATCGCCTATATAAGACTGACCTTAGTAACTGTTTAGAGTGTGAAATATAATCTCAATTTTGCGTCTCTTTCATTTTCTCTCTTTTCTCCATTGTTACTGAGCTAAGTTCTGATTGTCAAAATTTGTCCAAACAGCTGGTTCTCTGACTCAATTGCGGAATGAGACTTGATCGTTATCTGACATATATATATATATATATATATATATATATATATATATATATATAATATATACACACACATGTCTAAATCAAGCCCATCAAAGCCTTAGAGGCTACAGCGATAAGCGTCCATCCTTTGTTGCCGCTGCCGGTAAAGGAGGGAAATAAATCTGCTGTTATTCCAAAGGAATAACGGGAACTTGTTATTGCGATCTCAATTGTTATTTTTCATTGAGATTCGTGCATGATTTTTTTTATTGAAGTTTTTAATAAATTGTTTTAAAAGAACTAGAAGATCAAAAGTTTTTAACAAATTGTTAAAGAGGATGACAGTCTTATTATTTAAATCTAATTTGATGTTGCAAAAGTTTTTAAATGTGTTTCAACAATTTAGTCTTGATTTCGTCCCATAAAATTAACAAAACTGACTATCAAACTCTGTATATATGATTTACACAAGAGAATTTTTGTATTTAACTTATATCCTCAGCTCCATATTGTGTAGCTTAGTTATTGCTACATTAAGATACTTTTGGAACTTAGTTATCTCTCAAACTTGATACATTGCTTAGTTACTTTGCTTACTATGTTGTTTTGAATATTTTGAGCACCAGTATAGGTGTTGCAGTGTTAAAGTAGTCTACTTTGGTTGAACTGGTCCTTATAATTAATGGTTTCATTTTCAATGAAACAAGCTTTTGCCTCTTTAAAAAGAAAAAAAAGTACAAGTAAGTGCTCACATAATGGGTTGGAAATTCAAATGAAGAAATCCTTTGTTGTAATTAGAGGTATTGAATAATTAAATGGCTTGACCTCTAACTTTTGTTATTAAAAAAAATGTGCCCCCATAATGCGGTGAAATATTTAAATTTATAATATTAAATGATAAGATACTTTTCTTTTCCAATATCCTTTTGTAACACTGTATTAAAAGAGAACATTAGGAATCACTCTCCTGAAAAAAAATATAGAACTCAAATATAATTTTTTCATATACAGCTTTGATGATCATGGTACTTGTCTCTCACCTTTCAAATGAATTTTCATATCCAATTAAACCTTTTTTTAGAAAAAAAAATGTTAATATGTGAAAACTGTCACTGTGACATCGACAATCGACAAAGTGTTGTAATGGTGTCAATCAAGAGGTCATGTGATAAACTAAGATTCAAATTAATTTAGCAATAACTGCTACCATTCTTGAGCTTTTACCGACACCAGTACTGGTACGGGTATGGGTTGCACAAAAGCTGTTCGATAAGTGCCTAAGTGAGGTTATTGCTGGTAACAAGAGTCCTAGCAGAGCAAGCAATTTTACTATCTTCTATTTCTTATAAAACTTCAATCTGCTACATCAAATTAGATTTAAAGTAATAAGACTGTCATCCTCTTTAACAATTTGTGTTGTACTATTTATCTAATCTCATAAACATACATGTGTAAAACAAAACCATTAGGTAAAAACAGGGCAAACATCATTGACTTTGACTCCTGGTGCGGTTGGACATTTCGCCAGTTGGCAGTGGTCGTCGAGTTGTAGGCCCCACCAGTTGACCCCTTCTATATTCTGTCCCTGTAGTGTCACATAGGCAACTATAGCCATGAATGCCACGCCGGCATCCAGACCGGCCGACAACACATAGTTGTGCCGGGCCCACCATCCCTTGTATCTTCGGTACACAAAGAAGTTGAAGACTACACCTACTAGGCCCCACATCAAGTAGTTGACAGATCGAGCCGGGGGCATACTCCCAGTAGCACCTATTAACATTTTGTTTTTGAGAAGACTAATTAGGAATCTATTACACCAAAATCGGAATACTGTTTTAAGTATTTAGTACCAGTATGGGTATTAACATGCTGTTATATATAATAAACTACGCATCTGTACCTATTATAATGGGCATGTTGATGAGCTTGATCCACTTCTTGTCAGGATAGAGAGCAGACAAAATCCACACAGGCAGAGGTGCAAGTAGCCCGGCTAAGAAAAAGTAATTCATCTTGGCATAGAGACCGAGTCGGCCGAACATCCGAAGTGGGCCCACCACTCCCCATATAATGGAAGCATTGTAAAATACATCATCTCCCGGGCAAGTCCACGGGCTCCCTTCGGCCAGTGCCTTTGTCTGGTCACAGATGCCATCGACTGTCTCTAGTAGCCACCATGATGTGCCAAAATACACCGAAGAGGCAACAATTGTGCCTACTAACTGTTGATGAGATGTGTACCAACTTCATCAAATGAGTTGTTATAGCTCTTTAGAAAACACTTGTCCTGTGAGTAAAACTCTGAACAAGCTGGTTTGCTATTTCTTTTTAGTATACTAGCTGGACGAAATTTATCAGCATCTTAATTAGTTAATATTTGTTGGATATCAGACATTGAAATTGTACTGGTGGGTAGTTCAGTAAAAGTATATGTGCTTAATTTACTCTGTACTATACTACCATTTCGCATACAGGGTATAGATCTGAGTTCTCATCTAATCAGACTATGGTCATAGGCATGAAAAATGAAGCTAGTTGGTTTGGTATAGTTACCAATGGTGTCTGGTTCTTATTCCTCAAATTATCTCATATATAACAAAGCATCAATACAGGTAGTATAACTAATTTAACAAACTTTCTTTTGTTGCCAGTTTATTCGTGTTTATTTATTGAAGAATTAT
Organism: Carex parvula; assembly: GCA_025461045.1. Taxonomy (NCBI): domain Eukaryota; kingdom Viridiplantae; phylum Streptophyta; class Magnoliopsida; order Poales; family Cyperaceae; genus Carex; species Carex parvula. The sequence goes on from JAJGRW010000257.1 coordinate 1,425,894, forward strand.
CAAAATAAACGACTCGAGTGAACTGACCTGGACGACAAACATGGAGCGGGGAGGAATCTTCATGTAGTGGCCTAGTTTGAAATCTTGGAGGAACATGATTGCCTGTGACATGCTTACATAACCATATGTTTTGAATGCTACATTTGCAAGTGGTCTTCCAGGATAGATGTACCCTATTATTAGCTCTGTTATCACATTCAACCCTGGTCCCTGATCCAATAGAAATTTCAAAATACTAGCACTTTTAAAAATATATATATATATATATACTGGTTTTTTTTAATGTTCAAATAATGAGAAAAAAGGACTGACTTGATTTGTCTGAGCTGCTATAATGCCAACTGGGAGCGTGAAGAGAAAAGCAAGTCCAGCTGCAAGTAAAACACCCCAGTACGGTAACTGCAGTTGCTTGCCAAAGCCTTCACATGACAATACAGCGAGGCCAATTACTCCGACAAGCATCACCTGAAACCACCACTCTGGCACCGCCTTATAGTTCTTCTTCATTAGTCGAGTATGTATGTCACCAAATTCATCTTTAAAAGTAGCCTTTGTCTGTCTCCATATTGTTCTGTATAAAAAAAATGTTATGACAGTAAACTTGGACAGGAAGCAAATGATTGATGAGGTCTCTTCCGTATAACAGATTAATTTTGTTCTGAACCTTGGGTAGTTGTGCATGTCATTCAGGAAAAAAACAGCCTGGTATAATGCTAATGTACTAAAAAATTTGGGATTGGAATGGTTGTGTTCATCACATATATCACAGGTCCTATAAATTTTGTGTGCATTTTTCAATACAAGAACTAAAAGGACAAGATTCAACAAAAAAAAAAAAAAAAAAACTAATGTGGTCAATCTGTACATATCAATGATAGTCTACAAAAACTCTGGTAATTACCGTCCATGAAAAAGTGCGACATGTGACAGCGTAGCAGCCAGTGTAGCAAAGCTCAAACCATATGTAAGCACAAAAAAGACACTCAAATTAATCTGTCCAATGGCATCGTATCCCTTCTGGTAAAATGTGAAGCTCCTCTCGTCAAGCACTTTTCTGACATCATATGCACTCCCATTGCTCATAAACACATGCGAAGAAATAATTGGAAATTTCTTTGCGTCGTAAGCATTAGTCCAATATGCAATTGGTAGAATAATATACACAATTAAGAAAAAACCAGCCATGATGTTGATTATAGCGAACCCGGGAGTGGCTAACGGGCTGCCCAGAAACCCGGCCACAGTTGACCAATCAAGGCCGAAGGATCCAATACCGAGTCCGTATACACCCGACCCAATTTGTTGTGCAGTGACCGAGTTCTTGAAAATTAGACAGATGAATGAGATTGCAGAGATGGAAGGGAAGAGGTAGTTTGGTACGATGTAGTACGCGAAGCTCGCGATGAAAACTATGACGAAAAACTGAAGCCTCGTCATTCCTCCTTTTGGTCTTTTCTCATCTTCATGCAATGCTCTATTGACATGCATAATATAAATAACAATTTTTTCATTAAATTTTTCATTACTACTAGTGTTTTCAACTGCGGGTTTCAGCAAGAATTCAGAAGAACACTGCATATACCAAAAGCACATTGCGCACAAGTATGCAACTATCTTAATAAATTGTGTCTCTGCATATGTAATTACATATTTAAATCTTCATATTGTGTATCACAGTTCTTTTTTAGACATCAAACAATTGACCGGTATGTCTATGTTACTACATAGATTGCATTTGAAACACTGAAATTCGTTGCCTCATTTTAGTTCTATCATCATATCTGGCTTACTTTAAATTAACTATATACTTCTTTCCTTTTTCTTAGATAAAAATCAGTGAATTCATTGTACCAATGCCATTACCACATGATTGGATTGTGAGGTCCTGTATATGGACATGGTCACATGGCAAGCTATATAACAAATATCAAATTGATGTTAAGACATGAGAAGCAGAGAGCGCAAGTGCAAACCTGAAGAGAGAAACTTGGACCAAGTTACCGGGCCACCACATGTATGGGGAATCTACCAGAAACTTTCTAAAAAGCCCAGCCCAACCATAGCCCATTAACTGATATTTCAAAGATCACAAAATATCAGAGGTACACTCTTCATGAAGTCTGAAGCTATGTTAAATAGCAAATTGTTAATTAATAATTATGTTTCAAAAGATTAGTGATACATGACGATTCTGTCAGTGTCAGTAGTTATATATAATTGGGTGAGTCTGATCTCTCTGTCCTTCTATAAAGCGATGCTTTAACATGTTAGGTAAGAAATATATTCACAAAACTGTTCTTAGTTAAGTAAACATGTTAGGTAAGAAATATATTCACAAAACTATTCTTAGTTGTCTTTTGATATACGTCCGTAACTGAGATTCACTTGCAGTCTGTGTGGTTGCAGCAATAAGGAATCTGATCTTTTATAAAGGGGAAATTTCATGTATACCATTTAAAAACTTCAAAATGACATATTACCCCTCGAAAATCCATAATATCATATTTACCTTTCTAAGTATCACAAACCCACAAATTTACCCAATTTATTGTATTTTCTATTAAAAAAACTCAGTTAAAATTTTTAAAGTATCCATTTTAAACTTCTTAAAAACTCTAAAATTCATAATATCATGAAACTTGGTAAATTGTTTGGGACAATTACAGTTGAGTAGCTCAGTTGTTTTTAATGCTTTTTAAAGCAGGGTTAAACAAGCAAATAATCTAAGTTTGGTACACCATGTGGTCCTGTATGGCTATATGAAAGAAAAAAAAAAAACAAAAAACAGAGAGATTCCTTGAAAAAGACAAGTGGCTATTCCTTATTTTATGAATCTTGAATCATCGTAGCTAAAAAGGCATCCTTTTCAACACAAATAGGATCGTTTCATTTAATAGATCACAAGATTTTCCATGTCTTCAGTCTTTTACTTTGAGGGGCAGATCTGGATCTTGCATTAAACAGCAAGGAGAAATGCAAAACCAAGATGAGCTGTAGTTTATATTACTTGGTATCTACAAACTACTGTTCTATTGGTCCTACCAAATTAAATTGTAATAAAGAAGTGTGCACGAATCTTAAGAAATTAATTAGAAAGACCCCAACATATCTGAACTACTTGGGACTGCTTTTTTTTTTTTTTTTTTATCAGGCATAACTGAAAACCGTTTAATTTGAGTCAAGGAATTAATTAAGAGGTCAATAGGTGCTATGTATACTGCAATTATTTGTGTACTTTAGAAAAAAAAAAAAAGTGATGGGTATCGATATATGGATGTCGACTATTCGAGTGATAGACGCTATAATATTTATATATTTCTTAGCTCCAATGTGAAAAAAGAAATCTATCAAGGATAGTAATTAGCTAAGTATAGTTGAACTGAAGAAAGAAGAAGAGAATGAGTTGTATTATTTTGTTTTCTTGATTTGAATTTATTTGGTATCTATAAGGCCCCATAATAGTTGTCACTGTAACCATTGCCGAAATATGGCCACAGAAAAACTTGTGTTTTTTGGAGGTTTTTCGATGAATATATGTTTGGTTCCTTGCAGCGGTAAATAGTAATTGAGATTATATAAATTACCTGTGTGGTTTGAGTTAACATCATTGCTGCAACAGGATGCAACTTCCTATGATAGAATGCCTTGACTATTGTAATGATATTAACCGCATAAACCGAATTTGAGCCTGAATTTGCGAAAATTGTGATTAACACATGCTCCTTGAGGTTGAATGGCCCTGGATTCAGTGAGAAAGACCAATTTGTTCCTCTAATTTTGATGGCTTTTGTAGGAAGGTACTTGGCCATGAGCTTGCCAATTGGAAGAGTGACGATTTGGGCTGAAATGGAGGAGATGTAAAGTGCATTTTGCCGGTACCCAAAGAATTGGTTCGAAAATGCGAGAGCTACACAGGAAATGAAGCCAAGTACCCATGTTCGAAATGTCAATGCAGGGATAGTCGGGTCGTCAGTGGTCGATACGGTCAGTCGGACTTCCTCAATCGGACAGTCATTTGTTTCATCTGTAGAGAAGTGTTTATTTTTAGATAAACTTAACCACCAAAACCACACCAATAATGTACAGCATTTTGAACCTAATTATTAGGATACTGAGATATACAGCATGAATGCTTAAATTGAAACTGTTGTAAGCCTTGACAAGAGAGAAAAATAAAATAGTACCTTCAATTGCAAATGATGCACTACTTTTTCCCTTTTCTCCAAGAGCTGTATCTTCTTCAACTGGCGCCATTATACAGCCTCTTCAATACTGGGCCAATTATATATAACCTCCTCAAAGCTACATCGGTCAAACAAAGGAGAACCATGGTTAAGAAAATCTAATAGAAACATTTTACCTACTAAACCATACTGTCATTTCTGACAAGAAAGAAGCTTACGTGCTAACCGTTTTCACTTCATCATGAAGAAAGATTGAAGTAAAAGAGGAGATGATCTACTTTGTTGAACTACTCTGTAAAAGATATGGAGGTGATCAGGAGGTTGGGAGGGGGTTGATATATAGGTGATACGAGTCTGGATCCTCTGCATTACCTCACCATTTGAGTTTGAATCCGGGTGTCAACTTTAAATATTTACTAGGAATCTTTCATTTGAATTTTGAACTTGTGATTCCGTGAAATAATATATTTTTTTTAGGATATAAAATGTTGCATTATACACTGTACTTTTTACCAATTATCCATATTCCAAAGTACCATGGGCTATATTTGAACAGAGTACATGATGGGACCACTGACACCACCTAAAATAAGTTATCGGGGACCAAGACAATTAACCGAAATTTTTATTTTTACTATTTTCCCAAAAAAAAAAAAAACCAAAACACCCCTTTGTTTCTGATTTTTTCTAATTCTACTCACGCCGCTCCGGTGTTCTGTGGCTCCAGCCTAGGGGCTACTCAATGCCAATACGGCCCCAGGGGCCGCACAATGCCGCTACGGCCCCTGGCTATATAAAGGGACCGCTGGTTCCAAATTTAATATCCATTGAAAAAAGCTTTCAATCCCTTCGAGCTCGGCTAAGTTTTCTCCTTTTTTTCTAGTTTTAATTTTTAGTTTAGGGTAGTAATTAGGGTTTAGGGTTTAGGTTTAGGATTTAAGTTTATTATTTAAGTTTAGGATTTAGGATTTAGGGTTTAGAAATATTAATTTAGAACCAAAATTTAAATAGAATAGTACCAAATTTTAAATAGAATAGTACCAAAATTTAATTAGAATATGACCAAAATTAATTGTTTAAGCACCAACATTAAACTAGACCAATACCAAAATGTAATTAGCTTTATTTTACCAAAATTAATTGTTTGAGCACCAAATTTAAATTAGACCAAAACCAAAATGTAATTAGAGTTATTTTACCAAAATCCTCATATTTTAAACACTAAAATTAAATTAGACCAATACCAAAATGTAATTAGATTTATTTAACCAAAATTATAATTGTTTGAGCACCAAAATTAAATTAGACCAATTCCAAAATGTAAGTAGGGTTATTTTACCAAATCCTCATATTTGACCAAAATTATTAAATACAACATGACATCTAGTAGAGATATACCGTCTTCCAGTAGGGATGTACCGTCTTCCAGTAGAGGTAACAGTATGGCCCTATAGCCACTCCATACGAGATGTCCCAGTACATCGACGGCGTGTTGGTAGATGTTCCGGGTATCTGGAGTCGCACTGACAGGGTCAGTGACTTTTTGTGGTGCCTGAACGCGGAGCACCGTATTCTAGAGGCTACCACTGGGGTAAGTTCTAAATTAATCATATTTATACAAAAAACTAATAACATCATTTTTTCTATGAATATTGAATGAACTTGACCTGAATTTTTAATTAACTACAGGGTTTCGATGCGGTTACGGTTTGTCACAACCGTATGTGGCTAAAGTACCAGCCGGTATACGGAGGGACATTGCGTGCGATGGGATTGTTTCAGCTATCCCAGATGGCCGAGGAGAACCATGACGATGGCTTATCTTCCGGGGTCATTGAACGATGGTGTCCCGAGACGCACACCCTTCATCTCCCCCATGCTGAGATGACAGTCACCCTACATGACGTCAGCTGTCTGTGGGGTATGACTATTATTGGGGAGCCTGTGACGGACGTCGAGTACAGGGACTTCCGACATTTGTGCATAGACTTGCTGGGGTACTCGCACGCGGAGCTCCAGAAGAAGAAGAAGAAAGGTGAGAAGATTCAGATCTCGCCCAATACCATCAGCTTAGCATAGTTGATGGCCAAATTCAAGGATTATTCGGATCGTCCAGATCAGGTATGTAAATTTTACCTTATTTAATTTAAATAATATCAAATTTACTTCTAAACAATGTTCTAATTTAAATAAATAACAGGTGGTTGTTGATCAATACCTGCGCGCATATATTCTGGAGATGATTACGTATCGGTTGTTCCCACTGCGAGTAGGTACAATTGGGGCGGTGCCACTCTGGCATGCTTATATAGGTACAAAATTTATTCTTATAATTTTTTAATTTTTTCAGTATTCTATATTTCGGTATAAGTAATAAATTTGTTGTTAACACTAACATTGTACAGGGGTCTTAACAATACTTGTCTGAAGAAGAACAAGACCTTTATTGGACCATGCATGTTGCTACAACATTGGTCGTTCGCACATCTGATCGTTGGCTGTCCAGTCCTGGCTAACAAGACAAATGTGTCGGAATGAGGGCAAGCCCAAGCCAGACAACTGCCATGCATATGGCGCCAAGTATTGCTATCTGAAGATTTGGGTCGAGTCTAGGCATGGCGCATCACTAGGCATCACATTCTGGAGATAGGAGATCGAGCATCTGAGAGATGATCCAGAGCATGTGACCTGGGAGCCCTACAGAGAATATGTAAGTCTATTTTTTTTTTAAAATTTGATTTAAATTTTTTTTAGGTTTTGTTGTTTGGATTGATATAAGGTTTCAAATCTGTAAATTTAGATCGAGGTAGATGGGGTATATCGGACTTTCCTTGAGGTATTGCATGAGCGATGTTGGCAGCAGGAGCGTTTCTGGCATGTAGAGGTGCCGCTCATATGTTTTCAGGTACCATAATTTAATTTAATTAATTAGACACTGCAACTTAATTTAATAGAATCAAGCTAACATAATTAAATATATAGATTGTAGAGCACCATTACCCCGGTCGGGTCATGAGACAGTTCGGGCTACGTCAGCAATCTCTGCCCCCGGTACCCATTAGCGAGGGGGTGTGGCGACAGCTTCATTATGCCAGGGACACCACTGTGGGCAAGAATTGGGGAGTCGTGCATGATGATTACGTGGCCCAGGGAAGATCTGCAAATCCCCCATTCGCTGAGCAGCACCGTCCCATAGATGTTGCGCCCATGTAAGAATTATTTTATAATTTGTTTTTTCACTATAGTTTTCTGATTGTAATATCTGACATTTTTGTAATTCATGCAGACCTTATAGAGATTGGTACCAGGATCACAGCGCGTACACCATATATTTAGAGGGTGTATCGCCGACAACTCTCATGAACGGGTACCGAAGCTGGGGGATCGAAGATGACGGATCCATGATATTATCCCCGTCGGCGCACCGTTCACATCCACGGTATGTTTAATTTTAAATTTCAAATTAAAAACTAACAATATTTACATTTGTACAACATTTATATAATGTTTTTTTGCAGGCCTTATATCTAGTGAAGAGTTACGTCATAGCGGTAACAATGGACACGATGAGGGGCTAGAAGAGGCTCGGGAAAGTCATTCTCAAGCACAATGTACCCGCAGTGTGCCAATGTGGGTACATGACGTGCCTCGATTCTCTACTAAGGTGCGCTGGATTGGGCGGGTGTGACGCGATAGATGACATATCCAATGAGCCTGACATCTACGTCCGGTACGCTGGTGATGAGGCGTTGTTTGCACCTGTCCAGGACGCTGAGACCGTCAGTCAGGCATTCAACCGAGGTATGGAGGCATTGCGCCAAGCCGCAGACGATGCCATGTCTACTCAGGTGCCGAGGTATAATTGTAATTAAAAAACGTAACTGTAATTTTTTTTAAAAATTCTTGATTAACTAATTTGTAAGTTACTGTATGGTGGGGAGAGGAGCCACTAGAGTTCAATATCTCCACAGATTTTGGCACAGCGGGAGATGGACTGTATACTCAGGATTATAGTCCGACCCAGACAGAGTCGCCTGCCTATTAGCCAAGGTATGTTCAGACAGAGCCCTTCCCGCAATTTCCTGGGGCCTCCACACAGCATGCATCATACCCTTCGCTTAATGATGACCCCATAGCCAGATAGAAATTTTTATTCAAGCAGGGTGAGTATGGACAAACTACGGTTTTTGGTCCTGGAGTCCAGCAGACATCCGAGATTGAGGAGGTTTATGACGAGCCGGTTCAGCCAAAGGATGTCCAGGCGGAGAACGACGACTCTCCAGACTCATCAAATACTGTTGAGACGCCACTATCCAGGCGGGGTCAGGGGTTCAGGAAGAAGAAGCAGAAGACGGTATTTAGTCCAGACCCGTAGGTTTTGATTTGTACTTTGTTAGATATTTTGTCAGATACTGGGACTTATTTGTTAGATACTGTTACTTATTTATTTTGTTGCTTTGTTGCTTTGTTATTTATTTTATTTGTTGTTTTGTTATTTATTTATTTTGTTCATTATATCATTATTTCTTCGTACACAAACGATATTCCAAACGAACGACATTTCCAAAATATTTGATCCTACAAACGAAAAATATTTTGACAATAAACAACATTTAAAACAAAAATCAAAACAAATAAAATAATTTTAAAAACAAAAACCAAAACAAATAAAACATATTTCTGATAAAAAAAAGGGGGGGCCACAGGGGCATTGTGCGGCTCTTGGGGCCGCAGACACCGGAGCGGCCTGGGTAGAATTAGAAAAATTCAAAAACAGAAGTGTTTTGATTTTTTTTTTTTTTTGAGAAAATGCTATATATAAAAATTTCGGGACAATTAATGCTCAGTAGTCAGTAGGATTAGTGCTTATCTAATTGTTCTCTATTTTAATAATTGGTAATTTCAATTTCAGATTCCAGCTGCCCGTGATGGACAACTTGCAAAAAAGAACACTTTCCTTCTATGATAAAAAAAAAAAAAAAAACTAATTTAGGAAGTTGATATGATTTTTATGAGTTTATATGCATATGAGAGTCGCAATTGCTGCAGCTAAAATTGCAGTTAAAGATATTGATGGAGTTAATTTAGGTTATAATTTTTTATTTTGTTTTTATTACTCGTGTATTGCATGAAGTCCAACTAATTCTGTCAATTTTTTACCCTAATTACCTCAATAATATTACCTTTTTCATTTTGGTCCCATCTGATTGGTTTGCTGGAAAAAACTGGAAACTAAAAAAAACACAAATAATTTGCAATTGAATTTTCAAATTCTTAAATAAACTCAAGCGAAGAATCAATTTTTGGTCTAGTGACAAAAGATAACGCTCTTTAAAACTTGATGAGGGAAACTTGAATTCTCCGTGTGAGAGATGCGAGTTGGAAACTTGAATGAGGGAAATTCTTTGTAATAACAAGGATAAGATTTGAGAACTAGCTTTTGATCTAGTGGCAAAGACACATGATCTCTATATAGGAGGTCATGAGTTCGAAATCCAAATAAGAAAAATCATTTGTTGTAATAACAAGAATATTAAATAGTTAGATAATTTGACCTCCAACTTTACTAAAAAAAATAATAAGGATAAGATTGACCTCCACTTCATTAGTAGGAGATTTACCAGAAGTACTGTGAAGGGATAAGCAATTTAATTTTGACCTCTAATAATGTGCCTAGTTCAGATGAAATCAATATTCAACTTTGATTGTAGCAAACCCAACAGTAGGAATAAGCATCATTTCATACAATCCTAATGCGCCATTGTCAGAATATGATCAAGTTCTTTACCTTCACCGGTAACATTAATTGAAAGTCACAACCGTGGTAGAATGGATCATAAAATTATGGAGAAGTTGAAGGAGGAGATCTAGAAGAGCGTCACGTGCAAAAGGAGAGGAAGATATCATAAATAAATGACACCTCTATTTAAAATTAGAGAAATTTTGATATTACCCCATTAAAATTTGAATGGTTCCATCACATGAGACCTGCTACCGTATATCTACAGCAATTCATGAACTATGAATAACCCTAATAATCAATACAAAGTTCAGGGACTATGCTACTGATTCAATGTTTCATAGTAACAGCAGCTTTCTGCAATTTATGTACCCATTTAGAAAAACAAATTCAGGCTATCCAAACAGAATTACGTGAGTTGTTTAAACTTGAAGAACTTATATCTTTTAGTGGAACAGAGAGTAAACTTTGCATATTTTTTACTACCGTACACAAGACATAGGAGCAACTAGAGAGAGAGGAGCAACCACAGAGAGAAACCTTTAAGGGCAGAACTGTCATTTCATTTTTTATTACATACTCATGAAAACTATTTTTTTTTTATCTCGTAAAGGTTATTGAAAATAGATTTAATTCGAAACACCAATTCTAACACACAATTCCAAAGTTATAATTAAGTAAGCAAGATAAAAACATTCACAATAAAGACTTTACATTTTATTTCTTGTTTATTCAAAAGGTGCGTCAATTTAAGTCTTTAAATTCGAAAATGTTCCAATATTTTTGACTTTGCAAGGACACCCTCATAAGTCATAACTCTAATATGGCAAGCGCAACATTACACACTTTAGAAATTTGAATTCGGTGGACTAAGGTTTGTGTCATGGGAGGGACCCAAGGGCGGAATACCACCCCTTGCATTCTATTCGATGCGGTGCGGCGGAGAACTGGGATTACAGTCATGTGAGGGACCCGGTGGTGGAATTCCACTTCTTGCATCTAATCTGATGCGGTGTGACGGTGGACTGGGATTATGACCATGTGAGGGACCTGAGGGTGAAGTTCCACCCTTGACATCCAATCCGATGTTGTGCAGCGGTGGACTTGGATTTGTTCCATAGGAGGGACCTAAGGGCGGAGTTCCACCCCTTGCATCCGATGCGGTGCGATGGAGGACTGGGATTATGGTCATGTGAGGGACCCGACGACAGATTTACACCCATTTCATCCAATCGAATGTTGTGCTGCAGCGGGCTGGGAATATGGCCATGTGAGGGACTCGACGGTGGAGTTCCACCCTTGTATCCAATCGGATGTTGTGCAGCGGTGGACTGGGATTATGGTCATGTGAGTGATCCGAGGGCGGAGTTCCACCCCTTGCATCCAATCCGTTGTTGTGTGACATTAGCATTTTGTATGCAGCGGTCTTGAGTTTGAAATTGAAAATCTCATGAATAGAATAAAAAGTATGATAGATTTGTTGGAAGAACTCATTTTAATATTTAAAGTACTTTGTATATTATGTCGGAGGCGATCATTTATTCATGAGAGTATTTAAAGGCATTTATTATCTTAAAGTTTTAACAAGAAGTAACAAGCATTTAATTTATCGTTTGTTTTGGTTTTTAGTTAGTGGTTCCAACAAAATAATTCTTATTGTTATACATGGTCATGAATATTCATTTAATATTAAATGAGATGAGGATAGGAATTAATTTGTTGGAACCAGTCACTAAACGAAAAATTTATATATTTATTAATTTACTCAAAATATATTGGATCGAATTAGTAATTAAATAATTGAAGATAGAATAGTAATTTTTTAAATTGCATTTAACTTGTTGTTTTTCTTATATCAGGCCACCCTATCAATTCAACCACTTAACTATAAAACATTTTTATGAACTGAAACTTGAAATTAACACCTCATGACCACTTGTTTTATTGGCATAAACAAGTGTAACACCCGGCACAATTATTATCACAGAAAGAAAAATAGGAAAAATAAAAAAATAGAACTCTCTGCATTAATTAACTAATGCAAGCATATAGTTCCATCATTTATCAGAGATAAAATGAACATATATAAATCAAGGCACAATAACCTAGCAGAACCGGGTCGGCAGGCTTTGCACTCTACGAGCTAGGCGACCAAGCCTCAGGCGGATCCCGAGGGACCGCTAGCGCTAGTTGGTCCACCAGCTGCAGGTCCATCAGACAGTCGATGATGAACTGGGTGCATCAGCAGCAGTAGGTGCTATATGCAGGGTAGTGGTCTTCGATGCGGGGGAATCATCAGACTTTGACTCGACTTTGCCGACAAAGGCGCCAGCAATGACGAGGAAGAGAACAGCAAACGCGACAACACGGGCCATGTTTGATTTTGGAAGAAATAGGCGCTAAGATGAACAATCTAAGATGTATGGGAATTTAGTGGTTTCTTGGTGCAGTGATTTGGAGAGGGTATGAGAGAGAGGGAGGATTTATAGGAGAGGAGGAGAGGGGAAAGACAATTCACTAATCACTAATCACTAGTGGTGGTGCGCTTAAAACGGTGCTTTTGTGTTCTTTTACTTTTTTGAGAGAAATCAAAATTTCAAAGTTAATTCACCTCTCTTTTTTAACTCAAATTTGTCAACAAATAAAATGAACCGTTTTGTTATGAATTTTAAAGATTTCCAATCTCTATTAATTTGCCTGGGAATTTTTAAATAGCCCAAATTCTTACAATTGAGCCGATTTTGTATTAACTAAAATTTTAAATTATTTCAGAGGATACGAACTTGTTTTGATGTTGGCCGTCCGATCGATCGCTTTACTGTACATCAACTACATCTAGGTAAGCCAGGATAGCACTAACTATGAAACAAATTGTATAAATATTTATAGCCTCAAGTTGATTCATTGGCTCAAAAATTTATATTTTGATTTATTTTTCTATTTAAGTATGGATGTATTTGTCATTGGAAAAAAAATTATGGAACTTAAAGAGTTTAATCTGTTGCTATAATTTTAAATTTTAAGAATTAATACAAAAAATTGATTATGGCCACTTGTGGCAATTATTAAGATTTTTTTTTTTCTTTTTAGAAACTTTATTGGATGGGATTCTCTTCATATCTCTCAATCAATTGCATCATTGTTTTTCGAATTTTTTTTTTTTTGAGGGAATCAACGGAGGTCTAGCCTCTCGTTATTGTTTCTCGAATTTTGATCTAGTTGGTGGATATAACAAAGTGTTTAATGTATCATGATTATTGGATAAAGTTCTAGTAGGGGTGTAAACGGATCCGAATTATCCGACAGATATCCGCTCCGAATCCGTATTATACAGATAATTCTGGACAAGGATACAAATATTTATTGAATATGATTAAATAATTTGAATACGGATAATTCCATGAGGGTCTAAACAGAGCGGATATCCGTATATATCCGGATCCATCCAGACCCGAACACGAACCCGCTAAATTGTTTTCCTCCGCTAGTAGCGGGTCAACAGTCTTCGAGGACCAGGCAAGTGCCTTCTACTCGAATTCATATCACCGACGGTACCGTAAAAGGGAATCTTTTACAATTACTTGATCTGGACCGTTCTTTTTAACTTGGCACGAATCTCAAAGCCCAATAATACTGCCCCCTCAGTCAACCCGAATTCTAAACCGGCTGAGAGTTAATCTCAAACCGTAAATAGCTAATTGTAAAAGGGAATCTTTTACGGTACCGTCGAGGATATGGATTCCTTCTACTCTACACTCTGCTTATTTTATAGGTGCTCCTACTAAGGACTCTTTTTAATATTATCGTGTGGGACTAAACAATCGCAAATGCTGGGAACCGGACAGGACGCCTCGTGACATGAATTGTTGTGTGAAGCTTGGCAACGTACTGTTGTGGACCTTTTAAATTATGAAATGCCTGTTTATCGTTGGGCCTGATTTGATATAAAAGTCTAAAATTCTGACAACTTCTGATAACCGTGAGGTGGCATTTGGAATTCAAAATCCATTTGGAATTAAAAAAGAAGTGAATTAAAATTATATTATTTATTTTTATATTTGAATGTAGCTAAAACCATAATTATATTATAAAATTTATATGACTCAATTATATGACAATTATTCATTTCGTATCCGTATTACGGATTCGTGGATTATCCGCTCCGTATCTGTAAAGCAGATTTAATTTTGAATTTTGACATCCGTTTACTATCCGTATCCATATTTGTATTCCCTTATTGAAAAACGGATACGAATATGATATCAGCATTATCCGCTCCGAATCCGCTGTGTTTACACCCCTAAGTTCTAGTGAACTTTGTGTATTGTTTCATCACTACAGATCAACATAATATATTTGTTTTGTCGTTCAATATATAGTTTTTCTTTCTCCTCGTCTAATGAATTTCATATAAATCTTCCCAAAGACAGTTTATATTTTGAAATTAATAGGTAAAACTTCTTATTCAGAGGACAAAACACAAGATCTAAACCAATAGTATGAGGTACGATGAGGCATTTAAACCCTCTTTTTTTTTATATATGGTTGGAAGTATTGTATCAGTCTGGTAATATGGACTCGATTTATTAACACATAATCATATTCATTACTTAAATTTTATAATATTGGTTTTCTGTTGCCTGATATCTGTGGTTAAGAATACAATGAGTCTCTTTGGGCCAAATTGGTCCCTGCACCAGAGAAGTAGAGAACTAGCACCAAATTCTTGATTATTGGGCCACTAATATCCTTCCTATCTAAAAGCAAGGTAGAAAGTGGCGGTTCTCCTCGGCACAACTCACGGCCAATAAGATACTGCCACGCGTCAAGGCTTGCCCTGTGTTTTCTGCGATTCAGATATGAACGGCCTAATGTGGTGCCGGAAATTTTGAGTTTTTGCGTTATTCCAGTTCGTCCGATTCAGATCAAATGGCTGAGATAATTTATGACAAAAGACACTTCAAACAATAATTAAAAGCTACAAACTTTTTGTTTAAGGAATTTCGGAAAAGGTTAAAATTTAGTAAATTACCAAATAATGGCTGGACAAGAAGCTATCATTCATTCCTTACCATTCGAGCTGTAACAACCCCCCCTCCTCACCTCCTTATAAATTGTCTTCGTTTTAATTTCTTACCAAGACACAAAAGAAAAAGAAAAAAAGAATAATACAACATTAATTGTGTATCTACTGCACTGCATGTATACTTCTTCCAAATAAATTACAAAATCTTCTTCTGTAGGTCCCAATTTCTACCTGAACTTTCCTTATTGTTTACATCTTTTTTTTTTCTTATTGATTGCATTTTCTTCACGCACATTATATATATATATGTTTAGATTAATCATGCCAATTTGATTTTTTGTTTGCTCAGGAAAAAAAAAAATGAAGGCTCTTGTGGAGAAAGCACTGCTCCTGTTCCTTTTTGTTGTCATTTTAGGTGGTGATATATATATATATTTTTAATTTAATTTTACCTTTGCATTGTACATAATTATATCTATGCATGCGCCATGCGTATTTTAGTTTCTACCAGCTTTAGTTAGGTGCAAAATGCTCATTCCATCAGAAAATTACATGATTGGTAATATTTTGCAACTGCAAATTACAGATGTAGAAATTGTTAACAAAGCTATTTTATTTGTATTTTCAGACCAGGCGATCATTGTAAATTCTGTACCTTATGATTATTCTGCAACTACCGAGGCAAGCTCTTGTTGTCTCTTTAATTTCTCTCTTGTAGTCTTGTAGACTATAATATGTTTTCTTAGTTTAGTAATTCCAAGATAATATATACAAAATCCTCTTGAAAAAATTTAAAAACATTGTAATTTACTGTTAAAATCAAAAGACTGGATAATATATATGTACGTGCATTGATGGTCGAGTTTATATAATTTGTTTTCTCAATTAAATTGGTATCTTGAATAATAAAAATTTAGAAAAACTTGGTAAAATAATTGGAAGTATAATTATCCTATTTAATCATGCATACACGTTCAGTAGCTAATTAGAACATGCATGAAGTCATGTTTCCCTTAAATGCGCCGTAAATAAGCACTTAAAATAATGGTCAAGAACATATGCAATTTAATTCCTTTCCTCGTTTATAATTAACATATATTTCTTGATATTAAGAATATTATATTTTGTTCAATACACTCTGGTATGATCAAGTGTTTCAGGAAATCAATTATTATTTGCACAGAGATCAATAGCGAAAAATTTAAGCATAGGAATTGAGTAATTTCTAGACAAATTTTCTCTAAATAATAGATATCACTAACACCAAAATAAACTGATAATGAGATTTGTTCATTATTCAATCTTTTACTAGTCGTATGACTTGAGTTAACAATGCTTGGCTGAACCACAGTGCTTGGCTGAACCACTAAAGCCGCAATACGGAGGAGGGATCTTAGTCAATCCAGAATTCAATAACAACCTCGACGGCTGGGCATCATTCGGTCATGCAAATGTCGTGCAAAGAGTTTCTAAATCAGGGAACAAATACGCTGTGGCTCTTGACCGAAGGGCGCCACACCACAGCATCTCTCAGAGAGTCGAATTGCATGGCGACAAGCACTACTCTCTTTCTGGTATGACAAACTAAATCCAACTTTATTCCAGAGATGGACATGGATGTTTTTGCCAGTAGTTGTCATGTAAGTATACTTGTCATATTTCAGCCTGGTTGCAAGTCGACAAGGGAAGCGCAGATGTCATAGTTTCAGTAAAGACTGCAGATGGGTTTGTTCAAGCAGGTACAATCGAGGCTCAGGAATCTTGTTGGTCGATGCTTAAAGGAGGTTTTACTGTTAAGACTTCAGGACCGGCTGAATTATTTTTTGAGGTAATTAATTAAGGCTCTTATTATCAAATATAATAAATATTTGTTTTATTGATTGCACATATATAGATATGTTGATCTGATAAATTAAAACTTCAAAACAGAGCAAAAACACGAACGCTGAGATATGGGTCGACAACGTATCCTTGCAACCCTTTACAATAGAAGAATGGAGAGGTCACCATAAAGAAAGCATCCACCAGGTTTGCAACATTAACATATAGCAAGTCTCTCAATATGAGTGAGGCTATGGTAATATGCATAGCGTGGATTGGTCAATAATATGGATCAATATCTCCATTTTTAAAGTTTAAACGGTCGATTTGAACCGTTCAATATGATATACATATGAAATGTACTTGAAGACTAAATTTTACTTTTTTAATTACATTTTTTTATTATTTTTTTAGGTAGGTAGAAAATTACTTCATATAATTTTTTTTAGTGATTTTCTACTTATCTGAAAGATAGTAGAAAAATTCTAAAAACTGTAAAAGTTAGTCTTCAAGTACATTTTCATACGAGAGTATGTTGAGCGGTTCATATCAACTATTTAAACTTTGGAAAACGAAAATATTAATTCATAGTACGGACCAAGTCTCGCTATGCATAGTATCATAGCCTCACTCTTCTTTATATACCTTTTTTCTAATAGAAGATTGTAGAAGTTCATTAAAATTGACACTGTCATTCAGGCGCGCCGGATGATGATTAATGTCACAGCTGTAGATGGAAACGAAAAACCACTACCGGGTGTGAAATTCCAATTCGCTCAAACTAAGCCGGCATTCCCTTTTGGCACGGCAATCAACGCGGCTATCCTCAAAAACCCGTTCTACCAGAAGTGGTTCGCATCCCGCTTCACTGTGACCACATTTGAGAATGAGATGAAATGGTATGGCACTGAATTCACCAAAGGACACGAAGACTACTCCGTGGCCGATGCGATGCTCAAATTTGCCAATGAGAATGGTGTCCATGTCAGAGGACACAACGTGTTCTGGGATGATCAGAAGTTAGTATCATGTTTATATATATTTTTCAAAAGAGTTCGGTGCTTGCAAGTGCATTTTCTGTTTAATGCATCCCTTCTAAAAATTGAAGTCATATGCCCACAGAAAAGGAAAAACAAAAGAAATTAAAAGATACAACACAAGTTTCTCATACCAGTAAATTGTGCTCTTTCAGAAGTTAAATACTTATATTCCATCAATAATTACTACCAAAGTGCAAAAACCAAATAAAATATCATACAAAAAAATGGAAATCCTTGACTCCAAATTTTAATGATGAAATTTCTGTCAACAGTGCTCAGATGTCTTGGGTTAGTGCACTCCCCAAAGCAGAGCTCCAGGAAGCAGTAACAAAGCGTATAAAATCTGTCGTGAATCGGTACAAGGGCAAGGTGATTCATTGGGATGTGGTAAATGAGAATGTGCACTTCAATTTCTTTGAGAACAAGCTCAGCCCTGATGCCTCAGTAAAAATCTTCCAGGAGGTGCAGAAACTGGACCCTAATGCACTTCTCTTTATGAACGACTTCAACACTCTCGAGGTGCCAGGTGACCCAAATGCTACGCCCGATAGGTATTTGAAGAAATTCAATGAGATCAGAGCTGGTAACCCAAATGCAAAGATGGCAATCGGATTGGAATCGCATTTTGATGTACCAAATATCCCCTATATGAGATCGGTCTTGGATAAGATGGCAACTACTCATGTGCCCATTTGGCTCACTGAAGTTGATGTGGCTGGTACCGACGCAAAGCAGGTACATTGATATATGCATGATTTTATTCTGAAACAATCTTGTTCTGCAATTATTAACCTTCTTTTTCTACAATTTTTTTTAATTACTCTGCTTGATTGCTGTTTATTTGAATTTTTTAAATCTTCCTATGAATCAAAATATACAATTCCCGATTGGGACAGTATGAACCAACTACTTTTACCAGGTTTGGTTTCTTTTAATATGAACAGCCAAGTAGGAACACATAAATTTTCACATTGCTAATTTGATTTTTGTGTGCATAATGAACAGGCCAAGTATTTGGAAGAAATCTTGAGAGAAGGATACGCGCATCCAGCAGTTAAAGGGATCGTTATGTGGGCTTCATGGACTCCAAAGGGGTGTTACAGGATGTGTCTAACCGACAACCAATTCAAGAACTTTCCGGTTGGAGATTTAGTAGACAGTTTGATCAAAGAATGGAAGACTCATGCCGTAGGGACAACTGGAGAGGATGGTACGCTCCAAGCGCACCTCGCTCATGGAGAGTACGAGGTCAGAGCAAGCCACCCGTCTAAGAATATTACCTCGGTACATAAAATCAAAGTTGATGCTGATTCTTCTGTGCACAAGCTGCAGATCCACCACTAAGTATAAGCCGGGAACTTCAAATTTTGTCGTGTTTACTTGACTGAAAGAATTATAGAAAAATTGAATGTATAGGAAAAGTTAAAGATGTCCCTGAAGTATACACTGGACAACAATATAATTTGTTTGTTAAATTATTTGGTCAAACCTTGACCATAATAAGTTCTATATAATAATAAAGAAAATTTTAATTATCATGTATTCATGCATGTCTCTCTCTCTCTCTCATTATTGTGTGTGTGTGTGTGTGTGCGTGGAGTCATCGACTTGGTTTGCAAATTTTTTGCATTTTCACTGAATTCATATGGATCACCTGAGTTACCTAGTTATAAAAGCAGAACATTGAACTATGAGGGCCAGCCAACTGTACAATTTTTTTTACTGGTGTATAGAGGTCAGATGTAGAAATCTTGTTTAAAATTTTGAGGGCTTAATTTTAAGAGTATCTATAGCTTCATTTTCCTTTGGAGTATGTTGAAATATAACATGCAAATATAGAACTTGGGGAAAAAAAATTGTATCAGTTGATTCGCCACTGCCTAAATAACATGTGCATGCCTATCCAAGAATTAGTATGTTGAGGTTATGTCAACATAAGCTTACTCATTCTAATTAATTCTGTTATATTACTAGAAATGGAGTATATATTATAGTGTCTAATAGAACACTGATTTTTGTTCCACCTACCAACTAGGTAGGTTTGTTTGACTTTTAACTTTTAAAAAAAAAAAGTCTAAAATATAACAGGAAGTATAAGACTCACAAGGAAGCTAGAATTCAGATAAAGTCAGGTACCTGATCTGATAAAATGAGATTTTAATTAGACAATCTCAAAGAGACCCACTCTATCTAAGGCAGGCCCTAATTCTCCTCAGTTGGAATTTCCTCAGGTACCTATGATACCTTGTGGTACCTGAGAGATACTCGGGAGGCTAGCTCTCCAAGCCCGTCCATCAATAGATGTGTGGCATGTCATCGCAAGCGTAAATTAATCCGACTTGTATGTATATGATTCACATTTTAACCCAAACAAGATTAATAACACCTATCCGACTTGTATGTAAATTAAGATCAACAAAAGCGGACCCGGTCCATAGTCCACCACGCGGCATTGTTTTGTAACTTTTGTTGGGCTTTGATTTGATGATCTAAATGTCTAGCTAGTTCCTTGTTAAGAATTAAGATAAGACAAGTTAATTGCTTCACATAAACGCACCAATTTCATAATTTTGAATTAATTTAGTTTAAAGTCAAGTTATAAAAAAATAAATATATTAAAATAACCTTCTTTATTTTTACGGCTCACATAATTTATGATAGAGGATATTTCAAACAATTATTTCGTGCAGTTTACATCCTTATAATCTTGATCAGATGGTTCATAATTTGTCTTCTGTTTACAAACTTTTTTCCCTCCTAAAAAAATACTTCTATAAGAAAAACTTATAAAATATTTATGTTCTTTTCAAATATTCTCTTTGGTTCTAATCAAGCAGGGAAAAAGATAAAATCCTACAATTTTGGTACTTCAAAAATCTGTTGCTTCTACTTGAATTTAACTCTGCTTGATTTTTGAAGTACCAAATTGTAGGATTTGGAGTCATCTCTGCAAACGATAAAAATTAAAAATCATCTCTGCTTTTGTTTGTTTGCTGGGGATTTGGAGTCATCTGGAGAAAATAACTGCAAAAAAAAAAAAAAAGAGTTGATATTTACAGTAAATTTTAGGCGGAACAGAACTCAATTTCTCTATTTTCTATACATAGTTAATTTTACGAGTTATGAGAAGTCTAATTTGTGTTATTATTCATTGTATTCCTATAAAATTTCTAACAAACTATCTATCAAAAGTGATCAGATTTGCTGCAGAGCAAATATTGTTTACAAAATCTTACATGATATATGTATTTTGCAAAATTAAAATAAAATTTCTAGTGTATAGTATTTTGTGTTGAGTACACTTCATGATTTATGTGTTATGTTATGATCCAAATTGCCACTGAGCCAACGAGCTATGTATCTTGCTTATATACTACTGTAATTTAAACTCTGGATATGAGAGAAAATAAATAAATTCCGTTTATTCAAAATATGTCTTTCCTCTCTTTTTTCTCTTCGCACCAAACTTTAACAAATTAGTATCAGAGTAAAAAAGTTTCAATCATAACTAAAAAGAAGAAGAAAAAGAAAAAAAAATAGAGGAAGTTATGTATCTGCTACTGTTCCTCTATGTTGTCGTCGTTTCAATCCACAACTTATATTTATCTCCCGAAATTCAAATTTGTGTTTCCGCTATGTAAGATCCGCCAATCCATCCCTCTCCGCTTTCGCTTTGCGGCCCATGAACCGCGCGATTTCTTTCTGCGGGTTGTAGATCACGATGCCGCACTTGTGAGCCGCAATAAACCGAAGACCTCCCTCATGTGTGTTGTAGACCGCGATTTTAGACCAGTGCTTATGCCACTTTGCTTTGTTTTGTGCACAACGTGTGAACCAATTTTGTCGGGGTGAGCAAATTCCTCCTTTTTTGTAGACCGCGCATGAACCTAAATTTTTGTTTAGGTTTGATAGAAGTTTTGACTTTGACATTTTAGTCAAAGAATGATTTGATAATTCTAATTTCATTTCATTGTGGATTTAATATGTATACTTAATTTGGTGTGTGGTGTTCTGAATTTTGGGGTGAGCCGTGTCAAGACCAATAAGTCTTTTGTGTTGCACTGTCGGATAATTATTCGTGTGGGTGGCAAGATGTGTTCTGCAGCCCATACAAGAAATATGTCGTGGGAATTTTTTTTAGCAGGACGCAACAGAGTTGTTTGATCTCCAGATTTTAGTAATTTTTCTGGTGATTTGTTAATTTGGCTTATTGTTGCATTTGGTGATTAAGGTGATTGGTAACTTTGGAGGTTTGCTACATTACTGTTTGAGAATTGGTAAATTGCGGTGATTTTGATAATTGGGTACGTTGAGATGCAGAGATATGACTCGTGGATGTGTCGACACCGAATGTTGATAGCTAATTCTTCTTATTGAACTGTTTAGTTAGTGTATGCACCAAGTCACGTGGGTTGATTCTATTGACCACGGCAAAACCTTTTCAAATTTGGTCCGTGAAGTGATACACCGAGTCAACTCAGACTGAAGATCAGGCATATGCACATGGCCAGGATTTTTAAGTAAATCCAATTGTTTAGAATTTTGTTAATTGAAATTTTGATGATTTGGTGGTTTGTTGGTTGGGTGATTTGGTGTTTTGGTTATTGGAGGATTTTAAGAATTGAGCAATTTGGATGAAACAGTGTTTTGGTTTATAATGATTGTGTCATCATGAATTCAAACTCTAATAGATAATATAATGAGGTTCTGATCCGTACAACTACATTAAGATTGTCTCACACCGATACATAGAGTGTACTTCTGGTGAGTGGTTTCTAAGTTTTGGATGACTTTCTGGCATTTTATGTGATGGAAATTGTGTTATGGTAATTCTAACTTCGTTGTCTTTGTAATTTCAATTTTGGTGATTTGGGATCGTGTACCATGGTATTTTGGATATTTAGAGATTTGTGATTTAGTTGATATTGTTTGACAATGTCTGATATTGACAAGTTTGATGACAGAATAGAGGGAGAAAGAAGCAGATGTAATCATGGCAATCCAAAATCCATTCAACTATCAACATGTTTAGCCGTTGCCACTTACCACTAGCGAGTACTAGCCTACTATCAAAAGCTCCGTATCATGAAAAAATGGAGTTAGCAGGGGGCGACGGCGGCTGAGCACTCAGCGGCGACCACTACGCAAGGCACTAGGCACCTTATTAATTGGTCTTCCTAATACCTCGTACTTTGTCCCACCCTCCCACCCACCTACCATTAATGCTCTACACACCTCATTAACGCAAGATACACAAAATTCTTTTCTCTCCCCCCCTCATTACCTCCTTTTACTGCCTATTTTCTTTACCCTAGTATCTCATCCTGATACAACTATTGCAACGCATACTTCTCTACTGCATTTAATACCTACATCTTAGTTTTTCCTCTCCTCCCAAACAAAGTGTTCTCTCCAGTACCGGCCAATGGATTATCCCTTATGTGCGCAACAGGAGACAGCAGGGTGCGTGTACCTCCAGGAAAATTCCATTCACCAAGAGCTTCTAGACTCAATAGAAGACTCCATACTGGTTATAGCGCAGGGCCGAACGCTCACTGAGGGGGCCTTTATATAACAGGTGCTACGATACTTGCACGCATACTTTGGGGGAAACCACAATGATTATCGGCATTGGCGTTGTCGCCTGACCACCTTTAGCATACAGCTCCCTCAGGCACTCAACAAGTACCACGTTATTGAGGAAAGCAGAGAGTGGGGGCGTCGATGGCTGGCGATTGGCTAAATGGGACCCGGATTGGGACGCTAGGACTCAACCAAAGAAGTTCAGAGTAAGGGTGAAGGTGACGAACTTTTCTGAGGAATTCTGGCACCCCTTCTTCATACACCAGCTAGCCTCACAGTTCGGAGACATCGAACGGACTGAAAGAAAACATTACAGGTACTAACCATATGAACCTTGGCCTTTTTGATACGTTGTGTCGACCCCAGAAGGATCCCCCACTCCACTGTACTGCCCTTTGGACATAAATGGAAGGAGTGTTTCATCCAGATCGTGGCATGGGAGTTCATTGGGGAAATCCCACCCGAAGTTGACCTCCCGCCATTGGATGACAGTGGAGATCGATATGGCCCGGATCTAAGATACACATAATGGTTGGTTAGGAGGTCCATGCTCACTCTCCATGACCGCATTGTGACGGCCAGTAGACAACCTTCTCCATCGACCCCTCGTCAGGTTTGAATCCAACCGACGGCGCAGTAGACACAACCCCGGCCCATGACTCCAACAGTGAACCGACCCCAGGGAAAAACCGCCCCTATGAAAAACTAGCAGTGGGCCCGCATCAGACACCCACGGCTCTCTACGGATTGGAAGCACCACCTGCTCACAATGCGACACGTCTCCTTAAAGTAGGAGAAGTTGCTGTCCTCAGTTTGCAAAAGGTCACTACAAATGCGCAGCAAGGCTTACTGCTAGGGGTAATAGCAACAAAATGGCGCCTGACAGTGGGTCACTTTTCCATTCTAGAAGAGAAGTGAAAGGACAACGTTTCACCAAAACGGTAACTGTCTCTGATGCTACACTCTGCCAACAAAAGGCCAATGATAACTTTTCTCTCACACCAAAGGAAAAGACCGCCAGCTGGAAAGGCAGCCTCACTAATACCCATAGCGATAATTTAGTCTGCTTTACTGTGGACGGATTCACTCTGATAGGGAGAGTAAAAGCAAGAATTTCCCCAAAAAGCAACATTGCAGCCCAACAGTCTCAGCCTGTCTCGCATACCCCAACAAGCCCCTCTTAGCCCATTAATCCATGCAATTATGACTACCTACTACCTAACAAAGAGAGCCCACCACTACAAAATCACAAACCTAATATCTCTATCCATCTCCCCTCCCCACAGCTCATCCAAACTCTTTCACAACCACCACTGATAGTGAACAACAAAACGATGATGACCGACGAGGAATTTCTGGCCCAATTTGCGAGATTAAACCCAGAAGAGGGGCCGAGCGAGCCTGTAACTCTCTAAGGAGCGGGCATTGTAAACAGAGACTTAACACTTTGTCTGCTAGCACGAATTGTGACAGAACGAGGAGCGATCGACTCTAATTTTCCTGCGACAATACGAAGGGCTTGGTCAGTGCACCCAGATACCGAATTTGTCAACTTGGTACGAAACATTTTCCTCATACACTTTACAACTGAGGAGGAGCTGTACCGTGTCATGTACCGCGGGCTATGGAGTTACCGCGAAAACATTGTTGCCCTCAAATGTGTCTCAGCACAGTCGGATCTGGCCTTCCCATCAGTAGAGGAGATGGAAGTTTGGACACAATTCCATCGCGTCCCGGCTCATGCCATCACAATGGAAGGGCTCTTCTCACTATCGGCTACATAAATTGGAAGGCCCCTCTCGGAGGTACAGGAAGCTTATTCATCAGGTACAAAGTACTACAGAGTAAAAACTTTAATCCCTCTGGACCAGCCACTCAAGGATAAAGTATGTTTCCGACACCCAACGCTTGGAGATTTCACTATCTACATCTCCTATGAAAGGATTACCAAATTGTGTGGCTTCTGTGCAAAGGTCAACCATGACAAAGGCACCTGCTATGATAAAATTCGGTTTGAACGCCTTCGACAAGACCTCCGTTTCTGTGATAGACCAGACCTCAACATACCAACAACCAGACAATCTTCTCCATGGCTCACAGACCCGAACCATATCCCCCGCACAACCTAGGCCCAAGGAACCGGGCCTTTTCCCCAGCCGGACTCCCCGACAAACCGACACCACCACGACCCGTATAACCGATCTGGGCCTAGTAACCAAACACCTTGGCGGGCCGATCAGCTATTCCAAACACAGCCCCCAGGATCCAATTACTCACACCTCCCGGCCTTTCCACTAGGCTACACATGACCGGTTCCCCACTTCAGGCCCAAACCCAACCACAACAACCGGCCCAGTCAAGCTCAGTGCGCACCTTGGTCAATGAATATATTAGCCTAGAATTGCCGTGGTGCCGGAGGACCACGGAAGAGGCTTTTCCTGAGTAACCTCCTCCGGGCTACGAGGGCTTCAATATCCTTCGTATCAGAAACCAAATGCTCCCGTACAAAATCCAATCTCTTCTTACAACAATTTCCGCTTCAAAACTACTCTTTCGTACCAGCGACGGGCCGGTCCAGGAGATTATGGCTACTTTGGGACGAAAGTGTGAACTTACAAATTATTTCTTAAACAAATTTGTAATTCACGCTAGGGAAGCCCAACTTGATGGGACCTTCTGGACGATAGTGTGTGTATGGTGACCCATCACACACTAGAAGTGATGGCATCTGGGAGGAAATAAAAAAAATAATTTCGGCTGACATGAGAGTGTGCGTTCTCGGGGATTTCAATGCAATCCTGGAGGACGAGGAGAAATGGGGTGGCAATTCGGCCACAAACAAAAACAACAAGGCTTTCCGGGACTTTGTCTTCGAAGCACAGCTCATCGACCTAGGTTTCAAAGGGCCTGCTTTCACTTGGACAAACAAACAAGGCACATCCATGGCTATTTTTGAGAGGCTAGATAGGGTTCTCGCAACACCACAGTGGAGTCACCTATTCCCGATTGCGTATGTCAACAATCTCCCTCGCATCCGTAGTGACCATACCCCGATGCTATTGCGAACTAAAAAAAGACCACCGAAAAGTTGCAACTTTCGAGTTGAGACTTGGTGGTTCTCCTCAAGGAAATTCATGGACAATTGCCACGCTAGCTGGTCGGTTTTGGATAGACAGACTTGGGATGAGAAATGGTCAGAATTAAAAAAAGGGATACAGTTATGGTCAAAGGAGCAGCCCACTCCACAAAATAAGGTTAACCACCTTCGGCAGCTCATTTTGGCATTCCAGTCCCTACACCTAAGCCTGCAAGACCAATCTATCGAGAACAAGTTACTGGCCGATTATTACAAGGCAGAGGGGGAATTGAAGGATTATTGGAAACAGAGGGCGCGATTAAGTTGGCATGTAGAAGGAGATCAGAATACAACCTTTTTTCATACCGTTGCTACAGCCCGAAAACGCACAAATCAGATCCAACAAATAGAAGATGAAACCGGGACTTTAGTTTCTGATGAAGCACTGATCTGGGGTGTGTTTGTGAGATACTATAAAAGGTTGTATTCGGCGGCACCAAACTATGATGAGAATCAGCTACATGCCTTTTTCCAACAGTTCAATGAAAGCAATTTTCCCAAGATTCAAACAGAGGCTCATAGATTGCTTGACAGAATTCCAACAAAGAATGAAGTCAAAGAAACACTTTTCCACATGGGACCGGATAAGGCACCGGGGCCCGATGGGATAACTGCGCGATTCCTACAAGCAAACTGGGCAGTGATGGGGGGTGATTTAACATTGGCAATACAACAAGCGTTCCGAACTGGTCAGCCACCGGTGCATTGGTTGAAGAGCCGAATGGTGCTAATACCCAAGTGCCCCAAGCCTAAGACACCAAAAGGACTTTCGACCAATAACAGTGGGCAATATTGCCTATCGTCTCTTAATGAAGGTCATCTCAAACCGCCTCCAACCACACATTGCCAAGATTATTTCAAACACCTAAACCGCCTTTCTAAAAAATCGGCACATTTCTGATAACACGATCCTGATCCGAGAAGTGCTGCATTCATTTCAATTATGCCTCTTCGAAGAAGAAGCGTTCATGTTAAAGGCAGACATTAGCAAGGCCTTCAACACGGTGGCATGGCCGTTTGTACACAGAGCCTTACTTGAGGTTAATGTCTCCCCGGGTTTGATTAAGATAATCGAGAACAGCTTGTCATCCGGTACGGTTACGATACTGATTAATGGTACCGGAGATGGTTTTATCAAACCGACCCGAGGGCTACGTTAAGGTTGCCCCCTGTCACCATATATTTTCATTCTCGCCATGGAGTTCCTCTCCAAACAGTTCCAACTTAATCGGGAGAAATGGCTCATACAGGGGATACGTCTGGCGAGGACAGCTCCAACCTTGATTCACGTCCTTTATACTGACGACTTGATGGTCATGGGGAAGGCAACCACACAACAGGCTCAGCAAATGGTTGCAATTCTGGACCAATTTGCTACAGCATCAGGCTTACAGGTAAATCAGCAAAAGTCCACTATGTGGTTCAGTTGGAGAATGACGAAGATTGTAGGCAGCAGCTATTCTCAGTTTTTGGGGCAAAAGCGCCGGAGGTCAATAAAAAATACTTGGGTATTGTGGTGTCCCAATCCAATAGGTAGCATGACATCACTCACGAACTTCTAATGACCAAACTATACTCAAAGCTCGCGGGCTGGAAAATCGGCATGCTGTCTTTTGCGGGACGTGTGGCCCTGCTCAAATCCGTGCTTATCTATTCCGGTATACTACATGACAATGACGGCTCTACCGACAAGAACGGTAACGGAAATAAACAGACTATTCAGGCGATTTATCTGGGGCAAGTTAGGGGAAGGGAGATACATCTCCTTTGTAGCCTGGGCAAAACTCTGTGAAAGTACGGCCAATGAGGGATTCGGTATTAGGGATACAAGGAATTTTAACACTGCCCTACTTCTAAAAGTGGTATGGCAGTTGGCTGCTAACGAAGATCGCATTTGGGTGCAGGTCTTTCGGGCAAAATACTTCCCAAGAGCGGGCTTTTGGAATATTAAAAATACCTGAGACTCTAGTGCGCTGTGGAAGACGGTTCAGGGCCTCAAAGGCTTCTTCAAAGACCAAATTCGATGGAAAATGGGAAATGGGAAACACATTCCGGCTCTTAATTAACCTTGGTTCGATCACTGAACTATGCAACCCATTAGATCCAATGAACATCGTGACTTAACTGTGGCAAACCTCTACAACACAAGTGCTGACACGTGAAAACAGGATCTTATAGAGCAACTATTTGGGGCGCAAGCATACCAGTCCATATCGGTCTCTCCCAACAGGCCCAAATCACAACCGTTAATCCCAGATAAATTGATCTGGCTCGCAAGTTCTAGGGGTATTTACACCACCAAGGAAAGTTACGATATTCTGGTAAAGCAAGGAGACCCGAGGATATATGAGCCACAACAAATAGACGCTTGGCATAAGATTTGGAAGTGGAAACATATAACCCCAAGACTGAAGATGTTCCTTTGGAAAGCGGTGTATGGAGGGGTGCCCACACTCACCGAATTACACAGGAGAATCAGACCCATTAGCCCGATATGTTCAAGGTCTACACAGGAAAATGAATACCTCACCTATGTTATCTTCTTCTGTGCGGTGTCCAGAGCCACGTGGTTCGTCTCAGAATTTGCTCTAAGGGTGGACATGGTTCCTTTAAACTTCACAACTGCCCTCCTACATCTCACATCCGACATGGAGGAGCACCAAATTGCAAGGTTCTGCAACCTCATTTGGTGCATTTGGAAGGCCAGAAACAACACAATTTTTCAAGGCAAACATCATTCACCACAGTTGATAATCAGGCAAGCCAAGCAAATGGAGCCTCCATGCAACACAGCCGGATGCGTAACGTGTCTGGTACCGAACCTGGAACCGAACCTGGTACCGGGTCGGCTAGCGGGTCTGTCATCGGAGGATGCCTTCTTGCGGAACAACCTCACCAAACAACAATTCCACAAGATACTGACATAGTCCTTATGGATGCATCTTGGGAATGTAACAAGAATGCAGGGTGGGGAGCAATCCGCTACAACAAAACTGGAACCCTGTGCGATGTCAACTTGGGATTTATGCAAGCGGAAGACCCGCTACATGCTGAAGCGCTGGCATTGTTACAAACATTGGACCTCTCCCGAAGAGCAGGTAACGGACAATTCGAGAAGATTCTGATTTTTTCATATTGTAAAAATCTGGTTAAGGCAATCAATAGAGAGATCGCTTGCGAACTGACATGGCGGGCAGAGGAAACGGTAATGGAGTGTGCAACAAAAGTCCGCGATCTTCAGGAGTCTGTTACTGTCAGTCACATCAAACGGGACCTCACCAATTGGCTAATTGGGCAAGAAGGAACCGCCGCAACAGCACGGACCTGACGATGGTGCAGTGGGATCGCCTACCGGCAATGAAGCAGATGATCAACCCACATTTCTTCTTATTGAATTCTGGATGAAGCTAATTCGTTATGGTCATCGCATAAGGGATGTCCGTCAGTAGTGTTGCTCTTTCTTAATTTACTGTGCTGTGTCACTGGCAAACACTACACAGTTCTCTTGTTACGGCTTTCTAATTAGTTTAATGCTTTTCTTATTTTATGTTGCTAGGTAGTTGTTATGTAACAAACAATGTTCTAATTCAATAATATGCCCACGTACCTTTCCTAAAAAAAAAGAAGTTTGATGACATCACGAGTTTTGTGATTTGACATATGCGGATGATGACTTTTATGTTGGATGTTAGAGAGATTGGATGATAATGATTTTGAAGAGAATAAATGAATGTGCTATCTTGTGAGATTGGTCTCTTTAGAAAATCCTCATATTTAGAGATGGCAAGTACATCCGTTTTGGTTCATATTTGTGATTGTGTCGTGCTTCTTAACGTGAAGAAGGTTGACATTAAGGTGGACATTGATGATATTGCCATATTCTTCGTTAGGCATATTGTTGCCTAAGTTGGTTAAAGGATTTTATGGTACCAGGCTATTTGGCAGGTAATCACGCATTCTTGAGAATGTGAAGAGTAATTTATTGGTCAAGTTCGACATCGACAATGACTTGACATTCGAGAGCAGCCATTGAGATATTTTGAGTGAGATTTCAGTTTGAGGTGGAGTGTGCATAGGGATGGCAAAAAAGCCCAGCGGCCCGTCGGCCCGGCTATGCCTGCCTGGCCCAGCCCTTTACCCGGTCGGCCCGACACTGTAACAGGCCAGGTAAGGCCGGGCATAAGAACGGGTCAGGCAAGGCCTGGGCTTAAGTCGAAGCCCACAGGCAGCCCGTCGGGCCTATATTTTAATACAAATAAATACAGAATTTTGAGTTTAGGGTTTGAGTTGTGAGAGCTGCTCCCGCTTTTGCTCTCAGATCTCTCTCTCTTTTTAAAACCTGGCAGAGCCGCAGAGGCTGCCTAGGTCTCAGATCTCTCTTACGCTCCTCTCTCTCTCTCTCTCACTCTCTTCAGCACCCAGCGGCCAGCAGCAGCTGCAACCCAGCACACAGCAGCGGCTGCAGCCTCCTGTGTACCCAGCGGCCAGCAGCGACTCTCTCTCTCTCGCTCTCTTCAGCACCCAGCAGGCCAGCACAGTGCCATCGGTAAGCTCCGATTTAGCTCCGATTTTGTAATTTTTTGTTGTCTCTGTTGCTGTGTGACCTTACCAGTACTGGTGCATTTGTTGGTGCATTTTTTTGTTGTCTCTGTTGCACTTTGCCCTTTTCGGCTTGCTGTCTCTAGTGCATTTTTTGAAGAATATCTTCATCCTTTTTTTGTTTGCAGAATTTCTGAAATGAGTAAAATATTGTCTTGTGCCAGGTATAGGTGCTGGATTTGCATATGCTGACAATTCGTATAAAAAGAAATTCACTTCCAAATATTGTCTTGATGATGAGGCATTGGTATTTCACTATTTCCTTTCTACTATTAAAAAAAAAAGAAATTCGTATAAACAAAGTTATGTTTTCTGGTGATTAGGAATTAATCAACTTGTGTGCTTAACCAATTTAGGAGGTAAAAGTTGGCGATCAATTGGAGGAATCTGGTGAAAATGTATTTGTTGGTGGGAAGAATCGTTGGAAGTAAGCATGCAAAATTTCATGTCATGTTTTTGTTATAATTTTACATTTTGTTTTCAAAGTTAAAATTTTAAGGTAACTTCAATAGATACTCTACATTTGTGAACTGGGAGCTATGGTGGCCGCAGTTTCCAATTCTGGTGTATTTCAAGGAGACACAGACCAAGCCCGAAGGACAAATTCACTTCTTTCCAGTTATATTTGTGAGTTTCTTGAATACCTTTTCAAAAGATAAAACTCAAAAATCAAAGATTACTAAAGATTCCAAAACCATTGCACACAGTATATATAGTACTGTTATAATGGTAACCCAGTTGGAGATGAAAATATCTTGTTATCTTATAATTTTAATTGTTGTATGTGTTCTTTATGGTGAAAATATCAAATCCCATATCTCTTTGTGGCTGCCTAAAACTGTTGATATGATACCACTGCCTAAAATGTATGTTCACATCTCTTTGTGGCTGAGTTTTTGAGAAGTCTTCTTCTAAGTGTGTTGTCTTCTAATTGTATATGGGTTTTTTTTAAAGGCAGCATTGATGAAATAGTTTAAAGGCAGCAATGGATTTAGATGGAGATGGAGATGGAGATGGAGATAAAGATGTTGAGGTATGTACAGATTTCTAAATTAGGTGTTTGTTGTTTAAAAGAAAGTAACAGATTTGCAGGGAATTGATTGAAAGAATTACAAAAGGGTAATAAATAAAGAACATATATTATGAAGTATACCAATATTCTCAAAATGTTGTTTCAAAGCTGCACTGTGTGTTAGAGCAAGCAAACACATGAATTTTAGATCATTACAAAATAGGCAGGGGCTGATTAGAAAATAAGCTGTGGAAGTGACTTTCAATTATTTCTGTTAGAAACTGCTAATTAGGTTTGGTTAAACAGTGCTTTTAACCTTTTGGCTTATTTTTTATGGGTTGATTAGGAGGTTGTTTAGTTAATCAATGCTTTTATCTTTTTGGCTCATTTTCAGATGCTGGAGAGTCAAGTGGCTGTGAAAATTAATGAAAAAGGTTTCAAAGATGCTAATGATGTAAATTATACTTGTGCTGAAATATTTTGTTGTTGGATGTATTATCTAAAACTATGTTGTATAATTACGTTTCTTTGTTGTTGTTTTGCTGATTTTTTTGTACTAAATTATACTTCTTTTGATTGTATAAATTGTTGTTGGTTGAGTTGGGCATGGACGGGCTGGGCCAGGTAAGGCAGCCCATGGGCATGAACAGGCAGGCACAGGCAGGCACGGGTATGGAGAAAAAGCCCATGGGCAGGCCGGGTATAGATTTTCAGGCCCATCAAATTGGGCCAGGCAGGTGGGCCATCAATTTTTAACAGGCAGGCCAGGCATTGGCTAAGCAAAATACCCGTGGGCTCAGCCCATTGTCATCCCTAAGTGTGCATCTTGTCTCATCATTATCTTTATGTTTTATTTCTAGCTAGCTTGAGCTAGTTTTGTTTCTAGCATGTTGCTAGTGTATCTTTATATTTGTTTAATGTTTTAGTTTATTTTAGATGCAATTAGTTCTGGTGGGATATGACCCGTTAACATATTTTCATAAAATTTGGCACAAAACGAAAATTATTATGTTATAATCCAAATTGCTATTTTGGCCAACGAGCCATGTATATTGCTTATATATATTCTATAATTTAAACTCTTAATGTGAGAGAAAATAAGTAAATTAAGTTTACTCAAAATTTGTCTCTCCTCTCTTCTTTCTCTTCGCATCAAACTTCTAATGTTTTACTTGCTAGTATTTTGATCAGCATTTTTACGCATATTACAAAACTTAAAAAGAAAACTTAAAGCACAACAAAAGCCTGATGGTGTATATAGAGGGTGTATATAGAGGTGCACAAAAGCTCGTAGCTTGTGATTCGATTCGAAAAAAAATTCAGGTTCGAAATGAATCAAACCAGCTCGGTTCTGAAACGAATCAAATCCAGTTTGGTTAGAATCGAACTCGAACTGAGTCTGACTCGGTTCAAAACTCTTCTTTTTAGTTCTAAATCATGCTTCAATTTCGAACCAGTTCGGTTCAAAACTGGTTCGAATCACATCGAATCAAACTCGAACTCTTCTTTTCAATTCGAAACCCTGCTTCAATTTCGAACCAGTTCGGTTCGAAATTGATTCGAACTCGAACACGAACTGGATTAAGTTCGATTCGGTTTGATTTGTTTGCAGATCATCGACAGATACTTAAATTTATTTGTTTATTGTTACGTCCAAGGCATAAACATCAATACCTAGTCTGTTTTATTCGAAACAAAAATATGTCCTTTACACTTGCTTATATTTCATCTTTTGAATGAAATACAAAAAGAAAAATTACCACAATGATATCATGCATACAATCGTTATACAGGTGGACAAGAGCCTTTAATGACCGGGTTGCCCGTACAACCACTCGGGCCCGAAGACGGTAACACTTGCAATAGGAGACCGACACTTCGAGTCCAGAAATCTCCTTCTATCGGCCTCGCAGCGGTTTCCATGAGAACATTCATGCTAGAGATAACTAGGGTAAGAAAGACTGTTGCTTTTATGGACACAATTGCCATTGAATTCTATTTGCAAAGATGGAATGAATGTAGTAAATTGTTGGTGTGTGTTGAGACAAGGTGCCAAATGGGTGGGTTTTATGTAGTAAAGGGGAGATGGAAGAAGCTGAGAAATACACTTATTAAGTTGATTCAGATGGTCTACAGAGGGATCTAATATTGTAAACAAAAGTGTGTGTGTGTGTGTGTGTGTTTATATAGGAAGAGTATCCCCTCAGGTATCCAATGCTATCAAGAGAGATACTAAAGATAGAGATAGAGAATGAATTGTATTTCTTTCATTGATTTCTCTGTTACATCCTTGTACAGTATATATAGTAAATGAATCCTATACATGGTCTAACGTATACAGAAAACAATTCTCATTTGTCTTTCTAACAGCTTATGGTTAGCTGCTAACTAATTCTCTAACTGAATCACTAATCTATCTTAGCCACTATTAATTGGTCCAGTAGACTAGGAACTGGATGTATCCAGTACAGCTCTATTAAATGCCTGAGTTAATCCCAGCCGAATGATTTTTATTTCGATCATATCTTAGATTCACAAGGTCTTTAAAATTCATGTCAGATTAAAATAAACAGTTCGGATCTTATTTTACCATGTAAAATACCTGACTGGATCTAAATTCGTTTATATATGCTTATGTATGTTTTTTTTTTTTCTGGTCCTGGTCATTTACTGTTTACTTCTAAACATCTTTATTTATAAATTTTATTTAATTAAATGTTAATAATATTTAGTTAAATATTAAGAACGAATAATTAGTTATTAATTTGGCAAACATATATATTTGTCAATTATATAGTGTTCGGAATTAAAAAAAAAAATGATAGCTATATATAGTTATATACTAAGAATGAGTAGTTAATTATTAATCGAACAAATATTTTTGTCAATCATACAACAACCAAAATTTATAAAATAAAATTACAACTGAAAAAAGTTAATAATAAGTTGTACAAATATCACATTGTCAGTCATCGTTGCTCGTAATTAGCAATCGGGTAAAAAAAAAACAAATTAAATCAGGTTTGCTCCTTGTCAAATCTGCTAGAATCAACTTGTTTTTACAGTATTAACAAATATGATGCTTTGACTAACATAAAGATATATTTGGTTAACAAATATGTATTATTTATAAACATACAGGTACTTTCAGTTAACAACATATATAAATAATTTTCTTATTTAGTATATTTTTTTTTTTGGAAGAAACTAATTATTTAGTATAGTTTAAGTTATAAATTTTAAGCTGTTATATTATTGACACATTCGTTTTTTTAATTTAATAATTAGTTAATTTCACTTAATATTAGCTAGTTATGATTATTCAACTCAGGTAGGTAATTAATTAAGACAATATATATCTGACTACGCACAAAAGCAAATACCTTGGATCGTTGCGTATTAATAAGTTCTGAATTCCAAGTTCATAGCTACGTACTGTACTAGCTATCATGAGAAAAATATATATAACTCTTAGAATGAAATAATTCAAAATTAGACAAGTCATCATTCAGGCCTCATGCCTGAGAAGTTTCAATTAGTCGTAGTTAGTTATGAGTATTACTGGGCTAGCTATAAATAAATGATATTGAATCGATGACACGTACACAAATTAACTTTACAAATTAATTGACTTTCAGTTTCAGAGGAGAGGTTGGAGGGGGTACAAGTCTATATATTTGAACAACTAAATCGATCATTGACAACTACGTACATGAGATAGCTAGCTATATATAGTGTGGCGATTGGATGAATCTGCACCGTATATGTTGATTGGATCGATGGTCCCTGATCAACTAAACAAATTTAGTCAAGAG
The DNA here is from genome assembly GCA_025461045.1 of Carex parvula. Classification (NCBI taxonomy): domain Eukaryota; kingdom Viridiplantae; phylum Streptophyta; class Magnoliopsida; order Poales; family Cyperaceae; genus Carex; species Carex parvula. The sequence goes on from JAJGRW010000257.1 coordinate 1,461,850, forward strand.
TATATATATTCAAGGATTAATTAATTAATTGTCTCTGCACGTGCAAAGACAAAATTAAATTAATTATATTTACCAGACCGGACTTAACCACTGGCGCCCTTCTTACTTGGTAACCTAATTATACAAAGTCCGGTCATACTGATCACAAGATCAATATTCAATATTCGCATGATTCAAATGATACTTATCATGAGCAGTTGAGCATCAGTGAGATCACAGGTGAGCTCAGAGTGATCATACTAACATTATCAATTTTTCTATTAACACAGCAATTTTAAATTTTGTTATTTGTATGGACAAATATGTCCTTGCTTAACTTCTCTCTATATATATGTCATATCTTTTTTTAGAATGCACTTTCTTTATATCAATGATCATTCAATATTTATATTATTTTCATTACTAAAAAGTCCAATGAAATCTTCATCAACTTATTGGGAATGTTTCAATTTTTTCAAATTTGAAAATTATAACCGAAAGAATTTACTAAGTAATCATTTCTTACATAAATACACATTCATATGGAGAAATACACGTGTCTTTTTGGTTGGCCATGTAGAGGGAACAAAATTGACAGTTGAAAGATTTACATATAGAGGAACAAAACAGTCTATAAAATTAAAAAATTTAAAGTTGGTGTGTTAATATCAAATGTTATTGTGCTAATATCAGCATCCGTGAGGTCACATATGAAGTCATGGCTTGCATGTTGACGACAAATCCACATCAATTACAAGTTAAGAAGAATCATACCCGCCATGTCATATATAGCCCAATTTATTACCTGGGACTGGGACTGCATCTTTTTTGGAATTCAAACCCTCTGACTTTGAGTTTATATGCGAATAATTTGGACTTCATGCCACCTAATAAGGTAACACAATATTTCTGCTTCGATTCGGACCATTTGATTATAATCTGCACCAATATTAAAAGGGTTCCGTGCATTTCATTTTGGACTGAATTGGCTCAAATTATAATCGAACGGTCTGGATCTATGCGTAATTTGTACACCGTTCAACATAAAATTTGAATTTGCTTGACCGTTATTAATTTATTCCGTAAATTTTTAAATAGATCTGAACAAACAGTTTGAATTTCAAACTCAAATGTTGAAGTAATTCGAACTCAAATTTTGAATTACATCAGAGAATACGGACTCTTTTTTTATATACTAGTCTTTAATGCTGCTAATTATGTTTTTTACTTTTTATTATTCTTAATTATATTTTGTACAACTCATCTATCACCGAAATTTTTATTTATAACATTTATAAAAAATAAATTAATAAAATAACCATCGTTTTTGGTCAATTCTAAATCTAACACGGCCGCAGAATGCCGAAGCGGACCCATATGGGGGGTACCGCAGAATGCCGGAGCGGACCCTCATATGGGTCCGCAGAATGCCGGAGCGGTCCCAGGGTCCGCAGAATGCCGGAGCGGTCCCCAGCCTATATAAGGGGCCGCTGGGTTCCGATTTCATAACATCTCATTTCAAGTTTCAATCCCTTCAACCTCGGGTAAGTTTTCTTCTTCTTCTCTAGTTTTAATTTTTAGTGTAGAGTAGTAATTAGGTGTAGGTTTAGGGTTTAGGATTAAGATTTAGGGTTTAGGGTTTAGATTTAGCATTTAGAATTAGATATTAATTTAGGGTTTAGAATTAGAATTGTACCCAAATTTAATTAGAATTGTACCCAAATTTAATTCGATTGTACCCAAATTTAATTAGAATTGTACCCAAATTTAATTAGAATTGTATCCAAATTTAATTCGATTGTACCCAAATTTAATTAGAATTGTACCCAAATTTAATTCGATTGTACCCAAATTTAATTAGAATTGTATCCAAATTTAATTCGATTGTACCCAAATTTAATTAGATTGTACCCAAATTTAATTAGATTGTACCCAAATTTAATTAGAATTGTACCCAAATTTAATTAGAATTGTACCCAAATTTAATTAGAATTGTACCCAAATTTAATTCGATTGTACCCAAATTTAATTAGAATTGTACCCAAATTTAAACCGGACTTTTACCAAACTCTCATATTTGACCAAAAATTATCCAATACAGCATGAGTACCAGTAGACCATCCTCCAGTAGACCATCCTCCAGTAGGGGTACACAGCATGCTCCTACAGCCACGCCATACGAGATGTCTCAGTACATTGAGACAGCATTGGCGGATGTTTCGGGTATCCGGAGTCGCACCGACAGGGGCAGCGACTTCTTGTGGTATCCGAATGCGGAGCATCGGATTTTAGAGGTTGCCACTGGGGTAAGTAAATTTGTCATATTTATAAATTTGTCATTCCGAATTTTTGATGAATGAACTTGATCTGATTATTTAATTAAATGCAGGGTTTGGATGCGGTTACGGTTCGTCACAACCGCCAGCATCTACGGTACCAGCCGGCGTACGGGGGGATTTTACGCTCGATGGGATTGTACCAGATATCCCAGATGGCCGAGGAGAATGCTGATGAGGGTTTATCTTCTGGCCTCGTTGAGCGATGGCGTCCCGAGACGCATAGCTTTCATCTCCCCCATGCTGAGATGACAGTCACCCTACAGGACGTCAGTTGCCTGTGGGGTATGACCATTATTGGGGAGCCGGTCACGGGCGTCGAGTACGGAGATTTTCGTGCATTGTGCTTGGAGCTATTGGGTATCCCGCACGAGGATCTCCAGAAAGAGAAGAAGAGAGGTGAGAAGACTGTGGTCTCGCCCAGCTGCATCAGCTTGGCAAAGCTGCGGGCGAGATTCCAGGTCTTTCCGGATCGACCAGATCAGGTATTTGCTTGTACAAGATTTAATTTAAATAGTATTATATTTATTTTCTTGTAAGTAATGTTCTAATTTAAATCTATAACAGGTGGTTAGTGACCGATATCTACGCGCCTATATTTTGGAGATGATCACCTGCCGGTTGTTTTCGGATTTGCATGGAGATCAGGTGCGGCTGTGTTACCTCGAGCTTCTGCGCGACCTGTCCACTGTGGGCAGGTTCAACTGGGGAGGTGCCACGCTGGCATGCCTATATAGCTAAGAAACACCTTCTTATAAATATTTTCAAATAGTATACATCATAGTGTCGTAACAATGACTTTATTTTCTTGTGAAGGGGTCTTAACACAGCCTGCCTGAAGAAGAACAAGACCTTCATAGGACCGTGCATGTTACTACAGCACTGGTCCTACGCACATCTGATCGTTGGCCGTCCAGTCCTGGCCAGCAAGATAGATGTGCCGCAGTGGGGCAAGCCCGAGCCGGACAACTGCCCTGCATTTGCCGCCAAGTACTGCTATCCCAAGATTTGGGTGGGTGCAGGGCATGGCGCGTCTCTCGGCATCACATTCTGGAGACAGGAGATCGAGCATCTCAGAGATGATGCCGAGTTTGTCACTTGGGAGCCCTACAGAGATTATGTAAGTTTACTTTTATTTTTATTTTTATTTAAATGTTTTCCAGTTCGACTTGATATAGATATTAAATCTATACTTCCAGGTCGAGGTGGATGGCGCACATCGGCAATATCTTGAGATATTGCCGGAGCGATATCGTCAGCAGGAGCGTTTCTGGCGTGCAGAGGTGCCGCTCATATGTTTTCAGGTACCGTAATTTCTTTATGCTAGTTATTTACACAATCAACTTAATTTAATAAAAACAGTCTAACGTATTAATATATATAGATCATCGAGCACTATTACCCCGGACGGGTCATGAGACAGTTCGGGATGCGCCAGCTTGCTCCGCCCCGACACCGATCAGCGAGGATGACTGGCGAGCTCTGCACCATCCCAGGGAGACCACTGCAGGCAAGGACTGGGGGATTACCCGTGCCGATTACGTGTTCGAGGCAGGACAGGCAGATCCCCCATTGGCCGAGCCCGACCGTCAGATGGATGTCGCGCCAGTGTAAGAAATTTTATTAATTCAAAACTTCAACTATGGCTTTTTGATCGGAATATCTAACATTTGTTGTAATTCGTACAGACCTTACAGAGATTGGTATCAGGATCACGGCGCGTACACCATATTCATTGAGGGATACATCGCCGACAACCCGCACGAGCGGGTACCGAAGCCGAGGGATCGTAGAGGACGGATCCACGGTATTATCCCCACCGGCGCACCTCTCGCAGCCACAGTATTTTTGATTTGAAATTTCAAATTCAAAACTATTAATATTTACAATTGTACAACTTCTTCATATTTTTTTCAATTTTCAGGCATTATATCTTGTCAAGAGTTGCGTCATAGGGGCTACGATGGCCGTCACCAGGGGATGGAAGAGGCTCGGGAAGGTCATCCTCAAGCACAACGTACCCGCGGTGTGCCAGTGTGGGTACAGGGCGCGCCTCGACTCTCTACTGAGGTGCGCTGGCTTGGGCGGTGTTGATGCGGTCGACGACATATCTGACGAGCCCGATGTCTATGTCCCCTACACTGGTGATGAGGACGTGTTTTCAGGCGTCCATGATGCTGAGACGGTCGGTCAGGCGTTCGACCGAGGTGCCGAGTTGATGCGCCGAGCCGCACATGACGCCATGGGATCCCAGTCTAGGATGCCTGCCGAGGTATAATTTAAATTAAAATACGTAATTCATCCTCATTTCTTATTCAATACATTATCTAATTTGTAAGTTACTACAGGGTGGACACGAGGAGGAGGACCCGTTCCAGTTCAATATCTCCACTGAGTATGGCACAGAGGGAGATGGACTGTATTCCCCGGGTTACAGTCCCACTCAGACAGCACCTCCTGCCTATCATCCAGGGTATGTTCAGACAGAGCCCATCCCGCCTTTCCCTGGCCAGTCCTCACAGCAGGTACCTCACCCTTCCCTCCACGATGACCCCATTGCCAGACAGGCGTTTTTATTCACGCAGGCTGAGTCTGGACAGACCACAGTTTTTGGTCCTGGGGTCCAGCAGACATCCGAGATTGAGGAGGTTCGCCAGGAGCCGGTTCAGTCTACGGATGTCCAGGCAGACGACTCTGCATCCTCCGCAGATACTGACGAGACGCCACTCTGCAGGCGGGGTCGGGGGTATAGGAAGAAGAAGGCGAGGACGGTGTTTAGTCCAGAGCCGTAGATTTTCATTTGTTGTACTGTTAGATGTTTTGTTAGATTCTTATATGTAGTATTGGTAGATGTTTTGTCAGATACTTATTTATTTAGTTGATTAGTTTCTTGTTTGTTTGATTTTGTTGTTATTTATTTATTTTGTTGATTTCATTATCTCAGAGTACACAAAAGAATTTCAAAGAAACCACATATCTAAAATATCTAAAATATTTCAAACCAACGACATATCTAAAATACGATACGACCAAAAATCAATTTAAACTCCATTCGAAACTAAATAAATAACCCTTAACAAATTACAATTTCGTATTTCTAAAATAAAAAAATAAAGGGTCCGCTCCGGCATTCTGCGGCCCTGGGGCCGCTCCGGCATTCTGCGGCCGTGTTAGATTTCGAATTGACCAGAAACAATGGTTATTTTATTAATTTATTTTAAAAAAATGTTATAAATAAAAATTTCGGCATCTATCATTAATTGCACATACAATCCGATGTAGGTTTTTCTTTTTATTAATCTTAAAACATATAAAAAGTGATTAAAATTTCCATAGTATATTAAAAAAAAATGCTGGACAAAATATATAGTTAGACATAAAAAAATCAGAAAGACATGCACTAGGTTCTGTACTAATTACACTAAGATACAAAGTAACAGAAATTAAACTCAAACCTATATATTTCTTTATTATTTGGGAAGAGAAAAGTAAGCAAAAACATCGACCCTAGCTACTTTAAAAAAAAAAAAAACTTTATCTTACATTTTCTTTCATTATTACTGATCTACATATATATGAGGCTATCATGAGCAGTTCCTTGGCAACAAAAAAATAAATAAAAATAAAACAAAACTAATTATGGGCAGTGGTTACTCGGGTTACTGGTGTAACACGAAGGTCCAGATTTCGCCAAAACCATGAGCAGAAGGCTGTCTGTTTGCCACCAGTGCTCCCCTTTCAAACCTCTTGCTGCCACCACAGCTAATTGAGAGCTTGATACTACCAACAATAGTACCACAAAAAATACAGTATATAGCAGCTGACCCATGCTTATATCGCTCTAACGGTTTAGCTTGAAATTGAGACAGTGGTGGAAGGTAAATAAAATAAGACTCTAATATTTTTTTGTTTCCTCTTTTGTTAGTTTGTTCTTTGTGAGAAGGATATACGGTTTTATTTTTTATATGGTTTGGTAGGTGAATATATAGGTGAAGGAATGAAACAGGAGAGGGAGCAAAATAAGCAAGTTGACATAAGGAAGTGGTCAATTATAAGTTAATACTTTTGACATAATTTAGGATGCTCTCTCTGAAGCAATTGCTGTATACGAATGCATGTGGTGATTTAATTTCAAACAATATATATAAGCAATTTTTGTTTTAATTTATATTTTTAATTTTTACGGGCGTAAAATATTTCTCATGTTTTATCCAAAAAGGACGACCCATTATCTCACATTAACTTAACAAAAGAAAAATTGGTACACATATTCATTTGATTGAACTCAATTAAATTTGCCAAGTAATTAACCCAATACACGAACATCTATACAGTGAGTGCCACAAGTAGACTGGAAGCTAGTGTGTGTTTTTCGTTTTTGGTTACGCTTGTAGCCTTGTAGGAATTCGGATCCCATGAATTAACCCAATTTTTTAGTTTTGATTCAAACCGTCCAAGATGCTTTAACACGAAAAGGTCTGGATCCCACAAATAATACTGGTCCTTGCGCTACCATCGAATAGGCACCAGACACATCTAAACTCAAAAATTGAGTTACTTTAGGGGATCCGGACTCGCCTTGTAGTGACATCAATTAATCGGTTTCATTTTACTTGTCTTAAAACTTTGTAAACAAGCCAGAGAGTGGACCCGGTCCCCAGTCTCTACGCGGCTTTTCTTTTAGTCCGTTTATTATATTTGAATTTGAATTTTAGTTCACCGTTATAATATTAAAAGTCAAGGCAAGACTTTTTACTAGTATTGAAATGGGATCCAAATATGTTTCTATCTTTGTGAAGTAAGCTTACTATCTCTGTTTTTTTTTATTAAAACTCATTTTACATTTATAATGTGCCTATTTTTACCCTTTATTAAAAAAATATGTAATATGTGTAAGAAAAATGTTGTCTTATAAATGATCGATTTTTGAGAACAAATGGTTCATTTATCTACTTATGATGCGCACACAATGATATTTAAGCGTACGCTTGTGTGTGCTTCACAAATAAGAAAATGAAACCGATTAGAATACTAAATATTTCTCTTAAAGAGACTACGTATTTTTATATTTTAATAAAGAGTAAAATCAGTACTTTATAAATATAAAATAAGTTGTAATAGAAAAGTTAATAAATTAACATATTTGCACAAATGGACGAGTAGAGTGGGAAAAATGACACGGCGGAGCCGGCTCCATCACGGAACGGCAAGGCACACGTGTCAGTTATGTGCCGTGACTCGCGTGTCTCATGTCGTGACCATTCGCGTGCCGTGCCCATCTTTTGAAACTTTGGCACGGCACGGCACGACACGTAGTCACGCGAGTCACGTGTAATTAGGACCATTAGATATTAATTTAATGGTGAATCTTGAATAAACTAACCTAAATTATGATTAAATGGTCACGCGAGTCACGTATGGTCATGACACGTTTAGGCACGGCGTGACTCACGTGGCGTGACAATTCGCGTGACTGTGACCACCCCTTGATATTTTGGTCACGGCATGGCACGTGAAAAATTAAGTTGGTCACGGCACGGCACGGCACGTTTTTTCCACTCTAGTTTGGACGATTATATTATGTCCCTTTTGTTGGATAATGTTCTCAATAAACTCGACCCATAAATCTGGCCCATCAAGCCCAAATTATTGCGGGTGATTATGGACCGGGAGTTGAGAAATGTCCCTCTACCCCTCTCTCTCTCCCTAGACAGTTAACATTCTTTTTTTCTTCTATGTCCATCTACTTTCCTCAAATTATACAAGAAATCTAAAAAAATACACGCAATTATTTTGTATTATTATTATTATTATTATTCAAGCAAAAAGTGTGGAACACTTGTCGGGTCGAGTCCGACATTGACATAGACCAAATGCTGCTGCTATTCTTTACCAAAAGGCAAAATTGGTGTACCAACTTACAAAAAACATCAATGAAATTCTTTTGGCGGGCAGCGTGTCTCAGTGGCCGGTCAAATTTCTATTTACTAGACCAGACCGAAACTAGCAAGTAGTAACCTTCACTTGAGTTAACCTAGCCCGTCATATACGCCAAAAGACCAATATAATTAATATTTAACAAGAATTAATTACATAAATGCATCAAAAGATTCCTGCATGCTTTGTCGTATCAAAGGTTAGAGGAAGAAATCAAAACCACACTATCATTCTCTTTAGCAAGTTGTTTGTTAACAACTAGCCTAATTAAGTTGACTGAGACAACTTTGTACCGAACTTAACGAACAATTTTTATTATTATTATGATATCATATAATTAAAATAGTAAATCAATAATCCATAAAAATAATTAAGTTTTTAAAGCTTTTACAGGTGTCACGTCATTAACATTCATTCATTTGAGAAACATGGGCACTTTGGAGGGAAAGAAATAGAAGACACTTCTCTAATAAGCGAAGACCGGTTCATCGTCTCATTAACGATACGACATTAGAAATTGAGTTTTGGAGAATCAACTGTTAGATGGCATCAGATAAACCCAATTTTATTTAATTTAACTTTTATTTTATTATGAGATGCTAGCTAATCTCATTGTATAGATAGTAGAGGCATGCAAATTGTAATGTTTATTGGCATTTGTAACTGAGACAACTTTGTACCGAACTTAACGAACATTTTTTTTATTATTATGATATCATATAATTAAAATAGTAAATCAACAATCCATAAAAATAATTAAATCAACTGTTAGATGGCATCAGATAAATCCAGTTTTATTTAATTTAACTTTTATTTTATTATGAGATGTGCAAATTGTAATGTTTATTGGCATTTGTAATTAAACTTTTTTATCAATATACCTGTTGCCGGCAATTTTCCGTCAACCATAAAAAAAAACATTCATTCATTCTAATTTCATTCTCTCTTCTTGTTTATTATATTATCGGATGGCTTATATTTTATCCAACTATCTCTTCTTATTTAAGAGAGTTAGTATCTCTGCATAAATTTTCATGCGATTAATCATAATACTCTTTATTATATAAATTTTTAGAGTTTTGAAATAATATTTATTTGATATTGAAAAATTATTTGATCCTTAATTTTTTTATAGGAATTATCATTAGTAATATTTAACTTATTTTAAAATAAATATTATTCTTTTGGAGATAAATCCGAGAAATAATTCTAATATTAATTATACATATTGTGGTTTCGGCACAAATACAGGTTATAATTTGCAAAGAACTATTTGTTGAAGCAAAAATGATAATATGCCTTTCACCAGATTTTAAACAGAAGGATCAATTAATAAGCGGTTTTTATTCGTAATGCTTATATATATTTTATTTAGCAAAAAGAAAGAAAAAAAAAAGTAAATTGGTTGCATTTTTTGCATTTTTTGCACTTTTGATATATACACAACAGAAGCATGTCACGCCATATGCATGTACTTAGTACATATTTATTTTTATACTGGTAAAAGATGCATGGTTTGTTAATTTTGCAATATTAATATTTTTAGTAAACACTTTTTAATCCATTTTAATCTATTTTATCCGTGCGAGTGCGATTCAGTCTAATTTCAATTTGTGAGGTGAAATAGTATTTTAATATGATTTTTCAAAGTTTTTGTTGTTCAATCTTTACATCCTTGTAATTAGAAATTACAAATTCTAATGTGGCATGCAATTTGAATCAAATTAATAATTAAGCTTATGAAATGAACAATTGTTATAATATATCCGGACAACTAATTGATCAATATATGTTGTGATTATCGCATTAATATTTAATAATGTGTTTAGTGAAGCACATTTATATATGTTTTATTTGTATTTATTTTATGTAAATGGTCCTTCTTCATCAAATACATTAAAAGCTTAAAGAAAACACTTACAAAATGATCGGAATTAACATTTACAAAATGAAAGACAAAATTAAATTAATTAAATTATTCACCAGAAGACCGCTAACATTGTGTTATGTAATGGAAGTACAAAAGATACTTGGACCTATTTCCATGATCTAAAATAACAAATTAAATCATCAAAATATATAGATGAAGTAGATTCAGCAAAAATATATATTCACACTTGATTTGTCATCCTCTTTCCTATATATGTTCAGCAAAATAGATGAAGTAATATTACGGACAGTGGCCGCCATGGATGCTCGGGTTGCTCGTGCAACCCGAATGTCCAGATTTTGGCCCACCTTTCGGCAAAACCATGAGAAGAAGGCTATCTGTTTGCCACCATTGCTCCCCTTTCAAACCTCTTGCTGCTTCCACAGCTTGAGAGCTTGATGCTGCCAGTAACAGTAGCACAAAAAACACAGCTGATATCTGAGCCATTTTGTATATAATTCCCCTTGATGATCTATTCTCAAATTAAATGCTCAAAAAATTGAGATATATATATATATATGGATGTGATGTAATGAAGCTAGGTTTGTATTTGTGATGTGTTTGGTTTGGTTGGTGATGGCCGATGGGATGCAAAAGGGGAAGGGGAAGGTGGTATATATAAGAAGCATGGTTTGCATGGATTTTGACAAGTCTAACAATTAACAATTAGAGATTTTGAATTTCTTAATGTCTTATTTTGACTATGACTAGTTTTACAAACTCTACGCGCGTTGTGTTTGAGTGTTTGTGCTCCTCCTTCATTTGGAGAATTGAAAGGGAGGGGAAATGGTCAAACTCCGGCGTTAGTACGAGATTACCTTTTCTCGGATCTACTGTGGCCATATCATTTATCGTCACACCTGTGGTGGATATTCAATTCCATCTTGATTCTTCAATATGGCATTTCCATTATTGGAAAGAATTTATTGACGTGCATAACTTGCAATTAAGCATCTTAAATAATTTGGATTGATATTCAGCAACCAATTTTGAAAAACACTTTGCATCCAAACTATTATATTTTAGTTTAGTCTTTATTAGGGGTGTCAATGGCACCCTTTTATCCGTTTATCCGACCAATACCGTATCTGACAAGACGGGTACGGGTAAGATTTTTTTTTCATAAACTTATTGGGTATGGGTACGGATAAAAAAATATTTTCTTATCTAAATGGGTAAGGGTACGGGTAAAATCTATTTCGTACCCGTTACCCGATTGGGTAATTATAAAAAAAATTATATATTATATATATTAATGAACATTGGAAATAGTACTTTAATTGATTTACTTGCGCTTAGCATGATTAGAATTTTTTTTCAATAAAATACTGTACATGTGTAAAATGAATGTATATGTTTTAATGTTTTATTTAATAAATAATAAAAATAATTATTATATTAGTATTACCCGTTATTTACCTGCTACTGTTTTGTTATCCGACAACCATAACGGGTAAGAGTAGGGTATGAGAAAGATCATTTATAGCGGGTAAGGATAATTTGTAACGGGTACGGATGTGAAATGCTTTCACCCAACCCTTATCGTACCCGTTGACACCCCTAGTCGTTATATTAATAATATTGTCCACAATATGCATTCTATATTTTTGGTATATTAAATATTAAGATACATTTCAAATCAGGACTATTTATTTTGAAAGGATATAAAAGTCATTTTTAATATTAGTATATAGTAATAAATTTAACATCTTGGTGCTTGTAAAGAAGAGTTGTTATAAAAATAAAAAATTCGCTGTCAAAATTCTTACATAGTAAAAAAAGAACATATAGCAAAGAATGAATAATAATCCAAATCAGAAACCTTCAAGGTCTTTATGATGAGTCCGGCTACTATAACATTAGTGTCATTTCAAACTAAGTAACACCACATCTTAAACTATTGGATCTACTTTAATATTCGTGCACAAGATAGAACTGAAATGACACTAGTGTTTTGCACGAATATTAAAGTAGATCCAATTATTTAAGATGTGGTGTTATTTAATTTGAAATGACACTAGTGTTATAGTAGCCGGACTCCTTTATGATCCATCTTGCTTTAATTAAGTATTACAACAGTTTAAAGATATTTTATAATAAAATACTTATAACACGCAAAAACAAAAACACCCTATTTGTATCATTTAATAGTTCAAAATTAATTTATCTCGTATTTCGCATGACTTCAAACTATTTTTATGTTGCAATCATTTATGCAACTTTTAGAAATACAGGAATGAACTCTGCTGTATTCTAATAAAAAAGTAGTCTTATTTTTCCGATTCTAACTATTTAAAAATTTTCATTCACGTATCTCAATAAAGAAACTTTTTTTATGCACAAATTTCAATGAATTTAATGGTTGAGATCGGAAAAACAGAACCCTGTATTTTCATTAAAATAACAGCAGAGTCGTATCAAGAAACACGAGTAACTTCACCAAAAGAAGCTGTGGAAATCAAGAAGTGCTATGTGGGGAATACAAGAGCTGGCACTGTTTTGTTTTCTAATTCTAAGATTTTCTATAACTAATTTCGTCTAGTAATTTATGCTTTTAGTTTTTGTAGAGCACATGACATGCGATCAAAAAAATGTCTAGGGCATCGGAGGCATTTAAATTTATGTACACTTGGCAACTGATAAGTGATAATAGTGTATATGTAGAAAAATATTTACATAACACCTAACAGCACAAATAGTTGTAAGGAAATGAACCATAAAAGATCCTCATATGCACTTATTTGTCGGAGGCTGACACCCTTTCTATAATTTCAATATATTCTCTGAAAATCCTCATATGCAAATATTTTTGTTTCTACTATTTATATTAAATTTTTACAACATAACTCTTAATATATATTTAAATTTACGCTAAAGTAGTTACTGAAAATCTCCAACCCTTGATGTTTATTCCGTGTTAAATAAAATAATTAATTATTATCTACTTAATTTTGTACATATAAATAAAATAATTGAAATATAAAAAAAAATGCCATATTAATTCTAGTTGTTGAATGTATTACAATATTAAATGTTGGATGAATTTATATGAAAATTTTGACCATAATATATAATAAATTTATAATTCCTACAAAAAGGAAAGAAGACGGCGACTGCCATTAGTGGAAAAGCGAAGCTAATTTATTAGCTAAAATTCACCTAAGACCTCTGGAGTCTGGAGTCTGGAGTCTGGACACACGCTTAACGTTTAGTTGGACCTTGGAACTTGGAAGTTGGAACCTTCAAAAATCAAAATCAACGGAGAAATATTACATTTAGACCCCTTCTATTTGAAAATTTACGAACATCTCCCTTTCATATGACCAATATTATAAGAGGGATGCTTCTATGGGCATAATGACCTATTTGTAAAATGAGCATATTTTCATTTTCAAAGTTCAAACAGTCGATCCGACCGTTCAACATTATCTCCATATTAAAATGTACTTAGAGGTCAAATTTTACATTTTTCTGAATTTTTTTACTATTTATTAAGTATTTTACAAAACTAGTCAAATTCAGACCATTGAATTTTGTACCCATCTTAATAAATAGTAAAAAAAATTCAAAAAAATGTAAAATTTGACCTCCAAGTACATTTTTTAATATGGAGATAATGTTGAACGGTCAGATCGACTGTTTGAACTTTGAAAATAAAAATATGCTCATTTTACAAATAGGTCCTTATGCCAATAGAAGAATTTGCCATATTATAATTTGCCATATTATAATATCCAATTACGGGATCATTATTTGACAAATATTCGGATCATAAACTATAATTGTTGTGCAGAAACACATGTTTGTAATGTGAGCTTGGCTAACAAATGTTTGTGAATTTTCAAATTAAACATTTAGGGGGAATTTCACGTATTACCCCTCAAAAACTTCAAAATTATGTATTTTCCCCTCTAAATTTCAAAAACTCACAAATTTACTCATTTTATTGTCTTTTATATTAAAACTCGTTCTAAAATTTTAAAATACCCATTTTACCCTTTATTAAAAACATATAAAAGCCCATCAAACTTAAATTTGAATCTGAAGGTTCCTCTACCGTCCGATCCGCGCGCATCGCATAAGATCTGTGCGCATCACATAAGATCTGTGTGCATCACATTAAGTCTAGCATGCACGAATCTTAAAGCATTTTCGATCCGTGCCCATCGCATTAAGATCTGTGCATGTCGCTTCAATATGTGTGTTCGCATCAAGATTTGTGCCGATCTTGCGCGCATAAATCTAAAAGCAATTCGAAAAGTAGATGAACTGTTCAGATTCAAATTTGAGTCCGATGGGCTTTATATGTTTTTAATAAAGTGTAAAATGAATATTTTATAAATTTAGAATGAGTTTTAATATAAAAGACAATAAAATGAGTAAATTTGTGATTTTTTGAAGTTTAGAGGGGGGAATACGCTAAAATTCCCCCAAACATTTAAATAGAGATATTGCCAAAACCATTAAACGAAATCCTGGAATTTAATTCCAATTAGAATATATCTGGCCGGGTATCCATTGGATAGGCCTTGGAAGGTCCAGATTGTCCAGCTTATATCAACTGGTCGAGATCACTGCTGCTGCAACAAGCTGTTCGAATGGTCAGGTTTTATAATTAGGAGTCGGTATTTGTAATAATGATCTAGGCTTTGCTTGGCTTGATATTTGACCACCGAGATCTACCACGGCTCAATCCAATCCAATCCAATCCAATATTTGTAATAATGATCTAGTATTTGATCCCTCCTCTATATATATATATATATATAGAGAGAGAGAGCAAAGGTAGGATGTGATATGCTCACTAAAGAGGGTTTGGTGAGCACAACTCCAAAACCATATTAGATTGATTTTGAACGACGAATCTAAACTATTGAAATCCATGTACTTCATAAGTGATGCATATCCATGCAAAATTTTGAAAGTTCCGAGTTGATTTGCTACAAGGTCAAGCGGTCAAAGAAATGAACATTTTATAAGTTGTTTTATATATTTATTTTTTATCATTTCTTTGACCACTTGACCTTGTAATAAATGAATTCGAAACTTGCAAAATTTTGCATGTACATGTATCACTTATGAAGTACATGGATTTCAATGGTTTAAATTTGTCGTTTAAAGTCAATCCAATATACTTTTGGAGTTGTGCTCACCAAACTCTCTTGGTGAGCACATCACATCCTAACTTTGCTATATATATATATATATATATATATATATATAATAAATATCCGATCTGTGTCCGTCTAATATCTGATATGTATCCAAAAATTAAAACAAATATGAATATAGTTTTATCACTCTGTTCCGTATCCGATCCATCTTCACCCCTAGATGAGTGTTAGTGCCACAAGCTTTTATCAAATGCGACTATCTCACCTTTTATCAAATGCGACTATTTATGGATGAATCACCAGTTGGAATGGGTATGCATGGTTAGATCCAACATGATGTATGTCCTGAGATACTCGTTGGAAGATATTAGAAAGAGTATCACCGAATTAACAGAGACAGAGAAAGCCATAATGGATGAAAAAGCAGGAAAGTTGGGTTTAGCAGCAAAGCTTGAATACAATATGACAAGACTGAGAGAAAATATATTAAGCATAGATAAGTCAAATGAGTTAGCTCCGAAAGAATTTGAACGTCTTTTATCAAAGCCTCTGGCGGAAGGGGGTATCTAGTATATAGAGTTATTTTTGTTGGGTTTTTAATTTTGCGTCTTCTTTTTGTGTATATAATGTAGGTTTCTATTTAGGTCCCTTGTCCTAGAGTGGATTTATGGATGAATCACCATTTGGAATGGGTATGCATGGTTAGATCTAACATTATATTCACAAAAAGAAGACATAAAAAAGCCAAGAGAAAGAACCCTATATACTAGATACCCCATTCCTGCAGAGGCTTTGATATAAGACGTTTAAATTCTTCCGGAGCCAACTTATTTAACCTATCTATGCTTAAAATATTCTCCCTCAGCCTTGACATATTGTGTTCAAACTTTGCTGCTAAACCTAACTTTCTTGCTTTTTCATCCATCAAGGCTTTCTCTCTCTCTCTCGTAATTCGGCAAAACTCTTTCTAATATCTTCCAACTCAATTTCATGAGCATTGGCCGATGCATGCAAACTCATGCTCTTCTTCTCCTCGCTTGCAAGCTCAGTCTCCAATTCAACCCATTTTGAACAAGACTCTGTGTAGTCTTTCTTCATGTCAACGAGCTGCTGCAAGCAACTTCGTATTGGGTCTACAATGAACCCATTCTCCTCTAAAGACTCAAGGCAGACAATTTTCTCCTCAAAGACCTTCGCTGCAGTGTGAATTGAGAACCTCTCGATTGAGTCTGACAGTATAGAATATGTCATCATCAATCCAAGAGCATCACCTTCCCTCTTGTCCTTGCACTCACTGCATTTGA
Source organism: Carex parvula (assembly GCA_025461045.1). NCBI lineage: Eukaryota > Viridiplantae > Streptophyta > Magnoliopsida > Poales > Cyperaceae > Carex > Carex parvula. The sequence goes on from JAJGRW010000257.1 coordinate 1,478,450, forward strand.
AATAGCACTATCCATTTCAAGCTGTAGACATACTATCTCGTACATTTCTATACCGGTCAGGTACAGATCCTAGCATATGTTACTTTTTGGCTAAATTTTGGAAATATTCATTTAGGTTACAACATCAAGTTATGGTTGAAATGATAGTAAAGAAAAGTAACAGCGGCAAATCTATCATATCATACCAATCACTATAGGTACACTGTGCGCACCAGGTACCAGTCAAGACTCAAATTCTTAATCAACATTGTCTATTTACAGAGTTGTGTTATTAGCAAGCACTTGAAATTATATTATGTGAGTCAGGTGCTGACCTAAAAAGGTCATCAGGTCAGCTTGACAAAGAGAGTACCTTTTTAAGCTTCATGAAATGAGGCGTCTGAGGAATTTGACGGAACACCTCAAGTGTAGTTTCTAGGGTCTTCCATAGGTGTGAAGTCTTTTCAAATGGTAATAGAATGTCAGAAGTCACTGATTTGACTGGAGTGTGCTCTGCCGAAGTGTGATTGTCAAATTTAGAGTTAGGATTTGGCTCTGTTAAGACTGAATTCTCCAAGAGAGATAGTGGAGCTGCCTGGTCAACACTAGAAACTGGTCTGCTCAGGCTAGGGTCTGAAATGTTGCCTTGGATTCCTGTCAGATGCTCCATAGTTGCACTTGACTTGAGAGGCTGTGAATCGACCAATTGGCCCTTGCTGATTTCAGCAACACACTCAGTAAAAGAATCTGGTAGGAAAACCACAAGTTTTGCTAATAAGGATTATTATTTTTTTTTTTGCATTTATTACTTAATTCCTAGCCATAGTATATACACACAATGTTCCCTCTGTTTGTTTAGTTTTATATTATATTGTTTTACTTGTCTAAATTGTCAGGTTGGACCCACATAAAGTAAATAAATGATCATCTCTGTTTCGTGTTTTATCTTTATGCTCCACTCTATTTAGGCTAGGTTAGGCCTGTTTGTCTAGAAATTGTAATCTACCAGAAGTGCCACTTTGCAAATAATTTCTCACCTTGAGTATTAAGCAAGCATTGGCAATCTGAACCTACAATATGACCCACTGTGCTGTCGTGGGATGAGGCTCCAATTGCATTCTCCCCAGAACAATCAGCAGTGTAGTTTGTATTAGAAGCTGTCAGGTAGATTGGTTATGCCTTAAAATATGTTTCAGGGAAAATAAATTAAAACTGAAATACATGAAAATAAATAAATTAAACAAATGGCATTTCTCAATTATATTGATAGTTATTATTAGTTAAGCATACACAGTTTCTGTTGACATTATGCTGATTTCTCACCATTTGTGTTTGGCTGAGGCACATCACTAGAGCTCTCATTAGATAAATTCACATCCTTTTGCTTTTCAGAAGTAGTCTGTCTATTGTGGTTCACCTCATCTTCTACAAAAATTTCATTGGGATTGGCTGTTTTTCTCTTCTTCCCCTAAATTACAGCAAGTAAAGAAGTACTCTAGTCATTTTAGGTAAAGAATGCAGTAAATAAGTGAGAAGATACCAAAATTAACATAAATAAAAAGAAGCAAAGAAAACTTAAATTAAACCAACAGAACACAAAATTAAATAGTGCGGTGACTGATGGCAACCCTTAAAAGTAACAAGTGAGGAGATACCTTAGAAGGGCTTTCCCACTTGCTCCACCTCCTGCCATTCCAATCAAACCGCCACCGCATGTTAGAAATATTGAAAAGCACAAACGTCGGATAGCCTTTATATTCCACGGCCACAAAGTAATTGGAACCACTTTGACCACATAACACTTTACCATGAGACCAACCCCCATCGTGAAAAACCTCCACATGAGAACCCACCACGAAGGGGTTTGCCTCAGGCATATAGTCAACGGCAGGCCTCAAGTACTGAGAGTCAAGGATCTCAGTCAGGTCCCCATTGGGCCGTGCGTTCAGGCTATCATACTTGACTAGGTAGTAGGACTTGTGTATCACTTTCTCAACTCGTGCAGGGAAGTATGATGGCCCGTAATCATCTCTCAAACCATACACTTCCACTTTGTCACTTTCTTTGAAGGTTTCTTATTTCTAAAAAAAATAGATAAATCTATCTGTCAACTTTGCCTCAATGAAAACTGTTCAACCCAAACTTGGCAAATGAACATGAAAAGAGGGGAAAAAATAAACTCAAAGTTATAATTGTCTGTACTGGCAGGGGCGGATCTAGGGCGGGTCTAAGGCTTAGTCAAAGGTGGCTAAGCCACCCCTATGATTTTAAAATTTTAATTATACGTATAGGAATTTAATTGAATTTTATATTTTTAAAATTTTTTATATAGTCTAGCCACCCTCAATAAATGACATATGTTTAGTTGTAGCCTAGTGGTTAAAGCTCTATTTTATGGTTGAGAGGTCTTGGGTTCAAATCTCACTCATCACAATTGTAGATTTAAATTTTCAGCCACCGCTATCAAAATTTTCTAGTTCCGCCCCTGTGTACTGGATACTGAAGCTCTGGCCACAATGTGGTCATCTCAAACAGGTCAGGACTATCATGCAATCAGATCATATGTGAATGCTTCTTAATGAAAAAAAAAAAAGTTTTGCACGTTGTTGTATACCAGACATATTTGTTCATTTTTTCCTATTATTCTTTTAAAAAAAAATCTGACAAACACAGCTGAAAAACTCTCAAGTAATGTACCTGTTGTGCTTCTCCTAGAACGGGAACCCACTTGCCATCGACATACGCTAATTGAGGCCTGATTTCAGCCGGCTTAAATTGGAAGACCTCCCTTGAGTTGGGAAAAGACACAGTGTATAGACCCGTCGCAGGATTCCTTATACCCGATACCACTCCATGCCACCACCCGTCACTGTGGTATGCCTCAATGAGGTCATGCATTTTAATATTTAGGTCTTCATCCTGCACAGAGAGTGATGTCAAGAAACACTCAGATATGAGCACTAACTTGTGCATTGATGTTACAACGACATGAGTAATTCATGGTAGAAAATAGCATGTTTAAGAAACACTGAAATAACAAAAAAAGTCAAAGAAAAAATCTATCTCTGGACACCCACCAGTCGTAGAAATAGATCTAGCAATAAACCCTATTTACAAACCTTTACTCACTTAAAGTACCATTCTTCTAAAATTACTCAAATTTCCAAACAAAACTCCAGTAAATTTAGAAAGACAACAAAAATGGCCATAAATCCATACCTCCTTACCACCACCATGTGTGCTCAAACGGCGTGGGGCCCGGGGCCTGACATTCTTGGCGTGCACATCCTCTACTTGCAGCTTCTGTCCAGCATCTTCCGAAAGATGGAGGTACTGGACCTTGTACTTGACACACCGCGTTACAGTGAAACGGTTCAGCACCTTCGCCTCGTACCAGGAGCCATAAAATTTGACCTCCACCTCTGCACCAGCCGGAAAAGCAACCTCCGTTAGCTGTCAAACGGGGTTTTGCGATGAGATGGAGGCTGCTCCTTCGACTGTATCCCTTGATCGAGCTTTTTGGGTCTGATCGGAACGGAGACACCTCCTCTCAAACAGGAAATAGAAATAGAATTCGCGTCGGGTTTGTGATCAGAAGCAGCCAAAGCAAGAGAAACGATTTCAGTCAGCGCGATTTGGAGAGGCCGAAATCGCGAGAAGAAATCGCACCAAAAGAGTAGAGATTTGGCGAGAAATGATTTTGTAATGGTGAAAATACGTTTGCACTCTCGTCTTCTTCGATAAAGGAAGTTCGAAAAGTGGTAGAGCCCCCTCGCTCATGAGCGATAGCTCGATTCCCATTCAGTTCTTTACTTTCCTGTCGGACGATTCCCACCACACAGCCATAGCTTCACAGTCGGGGAGCGTATCCTCTGCGGAGTCGTTCTCTGCGGAGCTGTGCGGAGATTTTAATCTGGTCCGTTCGTTTTGACTTGGCACGAATCTCAAAGCCCAATAATACTGCCCCCTCTGTTAGCCCGAATATCAAAGCGGCTGAGAGTTAATCTGGTCCGTTCGTTTTGCTCGGCAGAGGATAGTCTCTCTCACTTTCATCTTTTTTTAATGTAAAGAAGAAAGAAAGATGTAGGGTAAACTTTGCAAATTTTCCTGTATCTATGCTATGTGCATCCGGAGAATGCATCTCCCGCTGAGTTGGTTTTGTTACAGATCTCCAATAGTAATCTTGATTATATGTACAGGCTGTTATTTTTTTATCCCAAAGGAATAAATTACTGTTTTGATGTTATTGATAGTGGTTCATATATGATTAAAATAAGAATTTGTACTGAGATTATGAAATGGAGTGTTTGGATTTGCATATCAGTCCGATACTGTATTTCAGAATTTAGGTTTTGTGCGATCTATATTCAATGGCATGGATAGTAAATAAAATAAAAAGTATAACTTTTTTCAATATATCTTCAAATTAATTCTTTTTTTTAATTTAATCATTCCGATCATAAAAATTCAATTTGAAATCATTTCTTTTCAACTCTATTTTATTGAAATGAATTGAAATCTTATTATACTTTCATTCCGATCATACCCTTTGTCTTCTTTTTTTTTTTTGTCCTCGACTCACTGTCTTCTTTGTCTTCGCATTTTTGCTGAAAAAAAAAACAAAGAGTCAAGGACAAAATTTGTAACACCGTAGCCAACTCCTATATATATATATATATAGCAAAGTTAGGGTGTGATGTGCTCACCAAGAGGAATTGATAAACACAATTCCAAAAATATATCGGATCGACTTCAAACGACGAATCCAAACTGTTGAAATTCATGTTCTTCATGAGTGATGTACATGCAAAATTTTGAAACAGTTGATTTGCCACAAGGTCAAGATGTCAAAAAAATAAACATTTTACAAGTTATTTTATAAGTTGTTTTATATATTCATTTTTCATTATTTCTTTGACCGCTTGACTTTGTAGTAATAAATTTGAAACTTTCAAATTTTTGCATGTACATGCATCGCTCATGAAGTACATAGATTTTAACAGTTTAGATTCACCGTTTGAAGTTGATCTGATATATACTTTTGGAGTTGTGCTCACCAAACCCTCTTGGTGAGCACATCACACTCTAGCTTTGCTATATATATATATATATATATATATATATATATATATGTATATATATATATGAGTCCGGCTACTATAACATTAGTGTCATTTCAAACTAAGTAACACCACATCTTAAACCATTGGATCTACTTTAATATTCGTGCACAAGATAGGACTGGAATGACACTAGTGTCTTGCACGAATATTAAAGTAGATCCAATGATTTAAGATGTGGTGTTATTTAATTTGAAATGACACTAGTGTTATAGTAGCCGGACTCTATATATATATATAATAATAATAAATATCCGATCTGTGTCCGTCTAATATCTGATATGTATCCAAAAATTAAAATAACTATGAATATAGTTTTATCCCTGTCTGTTCCGTATCCGATCCGTCTTAGTGTTGGTGCCACAAGCTTTTATCAAGTGCGACTATCTCACCTTTTCAATACATTCCAAAATTTCAAAATCTAAATTGTATATTTTTTATTTTCATGAGGAACACATCCCAAGAAAATCACTTATTTTGATTATTTTATATTAGATCAAGTGGATAAATGGACTAAAATCAATTGATAAAGGCTACTTGAGATCCATTTCTATATTTCTAAATCATAACTTCCCGTAGAAGCATTGCTTGTGAAAAAAAAAAAAACAAGATGAGCGAATTGAATTTTGATGTCTAGATTTGGCGGCAAATATTAAGAAAAATGTCAAACATTTTCGTCAAGATCCCGTCTCAATATAATCAGAAATCATTAAAAAAAAAACCCAATATTTAATACTATATTTTGGTTTCAAATGGAGTTGGGATTTGTATAGGTCTTTTAAAATTTTAAAAGTCAAGAGTCTTATATGTTTTTCTTTGAAAATTATGCAACAAATGTAACAACCAACTTGTTTTTCGGTTTTTGATGATTCATGACCTAAGCCGTGAATATAACAAGGTTTCAGGCCCATAATAGGCCCATCATATAAATTTTCTTTAATATATACGTAGTTAAAGTAAACTGGATTAATTTATTATTATCGGGCCCAAATGTTCCTGGACCAGGCCTTCATTTTTAATCACACCTATTAGCCCAGTTTCATTTCTACGTACTATCTACAAATTAATTTGAAAGTCCAATTGATTTTATTTCTGAAAGTACTAATTGACTTGTACAGTTGTACTATTATTGCAAATAGAGTTCACCTAATTAAATTACTTTTTCTTACCAAAAGCTTTATAATTAAAGCTCCCTTCTGACAATAGAAGGTGCACCCTCTCTCTAACCTTAACTTTTTGTTCATCGTCTTTTCATCCTTTTAACCACATAAAACAAGTACTTGCTATGATTTCATCAATAAATTAGTAATATACAAACCACACAAAATAGTTGCTTGAGTTTTAAGCTTAGCATCAAAACTTGCCGTATGCTCTCAATCTGATCAAAGCTCCTCCAAGTGGCAACCAACAGAGATATAGATGCTTTGCTTTACATGGAATAAAAATCCAGCCAAAAGATGAACTTTAATCAAGTCATACCTCACATATATAATTATATTGACTTAATCTTTAATTAGTCATCCTAATTAACCATCAGTCCATCACTATATATATATATGTATATATATATGTACATATATATATGTACATATATATATGTACATATATATATATATATATATATTGTTATCTATAATTATGGCATACATATTTGAAGCTAGATCCTATACGCTAGATGAATTAAAAATTAATGATACTTTAAGCAAGCTTTTTATGGAGTCGGACGTAATTAATTCAATACCTTTTTCTTACTTATCATAATCGGTATGATAGCCTTTGGCAACTATATATGATATGCTCATCTCACCGGTCCAAAATCTAAGACATGTATAAATAGACTTAATTAGTTCAAGTCATACTATCAAAAAATTTATATAGGTAACATGCATGTTGATCTTATTAGGAAATTAACTATCCTTAATTAGAGGACTATATCTATATCTCATATACCCAACATTGAGACGTGTGCAATTCTCAGTTTCTAATATTAATATATACAGTACCGGTGATGTTTTGAAAATTTTGAACGGTCCATATTGGTTTTCCATTAAAAAAAACTTAGGACTTCACCAAAACTAATTTATTCAATGTTTGATTGACAGTTGCATTTACAATGAATCAAAATGGAAATATTGGGTCCCCATAGGTGTTAAAAATTAAAGTAGGCTACATAGTGAAGATGTATGTGTGAAATGGAAATATATCTGCTATTATTCCTTTGGATAACAGGACCCTGTTATTCCTCATCCAGCCGCTCAACTTCGTTGAGATTCGTGTATGAAAAAAATATCTTTGTTGAGATTCGAGCATGAAAATTTTGAATGGCCAGCATATTTATTCCCGTGTGAAATGCCATGTCGGTTTATAAGTTAATAGAGGATCCGTGCCTGATAACTGACAGTGACAGATATATGGATCGATAAGTAGGTACTGCATGGATCAATTTCTGTTCAGAGAATCAGAGACCCAGCTTCTGCCCCTCCAACTTCAAATCTGGAAACAATTCTAGCTATATATATATGTACCCTTTCTCTCTTGCTATGTATGCAAATGAAACGATTCCATTCTCCGCACCGGTCTCTCTCTCTCGACCGATCGATGTACACCTCAAGTTGAGGGGAGTGTTGTCTGATTCGAGGCCCTTCCTCTCTCTCTTTCTTTGTATGTATGAGGTCATGAATGGCCTCGGACCAGGCTTCATTCCCCCCAACTCATAAAATGCTTCACAAACCCGGCCCCTCTGCCGATCGAACCACCTTACAGCGGCATCACAAACCTCACGATTTGATCGATGCAGTTTAATTAATGAAGAGCTAGCTCTTGTGATCTTTTTCATTATGCATGTATGTATGGGTAAGGTAACATTTCTTTTCTCCCTTGCAATTTCTTTTTGTTTGTGTATTTGCATGTTAGTTTATGATGCCATGCCACACAGAGACATAATTAAGCAACATTTATTTGTCTTAATTAATTTCTAGAACTAACTTGATAGCTAGTCCGTGATGGATAAAAGTTGGAAGAAAATGTTTTAAGCATATATATCTTGTTCTGCTAGCTGTTCATAACTAGCTAGTTATAATAACAAAATATTATATTTATTCTTAATTTCTTCTGAGATCTAGCTGTGGTTTTTGTTTATTTCTTCTTCCTATATATTGATCATTTTTAGCTGTACAATCTGATATTCTTAAAAATTTCTTGGAATTTTCTGTCTTTCTCTCATTCATGCCTCACCGTATTATTCGAAAAGAAAAGAAAGCTAGTAGACGCTTTGATGTTGATCTCACGAGATATTTTTCAATATCTGATCATGAATAGATTGCTTTTAAGTTTCTTTCTTGGAAATAAGTTTTACTTTTACAAGACTATGACCTAGCGCTGAAAGTGGTAGGTGGAACTTGTACATCAGGTATAATTTTCTTTTGTTTAATTTATACCTTTAAATAATTTATACACGCCTTCATAATTTGTCATATAGGATTTATACCTTAGCTTAATTTGCTAGCTCACAAAAGGATAATTAGATTTTGTTTGCAGTACAAATGATAAATTTGGACATGAACTAACATCCTAGCTTGCTTCTATGAATTTAAATAAAGTTCGTTATGTAAATATATATGGTTCAAGATCGAGTTTTACAGATTATCTAATATTTAATTTGTTTAGGTTTCTTTAGTCCCAGAAAGGTATTCTTTGACTAGTCAAGAATTCTATCCCTGCTCGTCAAAAAATAGAAAAGCTTTATTAGCTTTGTTTGTGCATGCAATATCCTACAATTAACAGTACAACTAGCTCAAAGTACAGTACTGGTACACATCACCATAATGCATCTCATGATTGTGTTCTGCGCGTAAAAATGTTACTGGCGTAAACTCAACCCACCAATTAATCATAAGCTAGGTAACATATTACATTAATTAATTTTATTATGCCACAAATAGGCCAAACAGTCCTTTATATTAGTTCGTTAATTAATTGATAATTAAGCTATATTGTTGTTGTTATTGTTCCATCAATTAGTAGGCCATGGTCTTAATCTAGGCATTAATAAGCTGACACATTACACATGCAAATATGCATATGACTTATGAGGGTAGAAGAATTCACATGCAGTGCATATATTACTTGAAAAGGGATCTTTTATAATTAGTGGACCCGGACCGTTCTTTTAACTCTGCACGAATCTCAAAGCACCAAATAATATTGCCCCTGCATGCGCTATCCCGAATAGGCACCATTGTTGACAAGATCTGAAGCCGTAAAGTAGGGAACCAACTCCGCTGCTCGCCAAATAGGCGAGCAGACCCTGCTATTCTAAATCGAACCGTTCATCTGTATTGAGATCCGTGCTTTAAAAAAACTCAACGGTCTGATTTTGAAAAGCAGGGTCCTGCTCGCCTATTTGGCGAGCAGCGGAGTTGGATCCGTAAAGTAGTGGGGTCAACTGCGTAGAATACTTGTGTGAGGGTAGAACAGTGAAACAATGAAGGCGAACAATAATTAACAACCAAATGGGCTTGATACACAGACTCTGGTGGCAAACAAGAGCGCGTTTAATATGTAGCGAGTCACTAAGGGAAAAAAAACTTGAATAGTTCTTTCCATGATGCTATCCCTCTTGCCTCTTGGTAATTGTTACTCTTTCTTTGCAATATATTTTTTATTTATTATTTGGTAGGTTTTTTATATCTTGTTGCTCATAGGTGTAGGGGTGCAAATGGGTTAGATATTATCTAATCGTATCTGGATCTGTATACGAATAAGGATAATTTAATTTGCAGATATATATGGATAAGGATATGAAATATGCGGATATGGATACGAATTCGGTTTTAATCTGGAAAGCGGATATGGATACTGATAATTATCCGTATCCTCATATTTCAGTATTTTCGGATATCTGTTTTTTTTTTAGGTTCTGTCTTTCAACTTTCTATATTTTACTGTTTCCAAATTTTAATTCCCACGGCTCTCTTGACTTGTACCGCTATTTTATTGCTAGTCATATTCAAACTTGCTGTAATCATTAAACATAATTAATCAAATTTCATAATGAAATTTTTTGAGATTCTACTGCTATAATTAATTCTACTGTTATTTTTTTCTTAATTCAATTTATTGTTTATAATTAGTATAGGCGAAATTTTTATTTATAACATTTTAAAAAAATAAATTAATAAAATAACCATTGTTTCTGGTCAATTCTATATCTAACACGGCCGCAGAACATCGGAGCGGACCCATTTGGGGGAGGCCGCAGAATGCCGGAGCGGACCCCCATATGGGTCCGCAGAATGCCGGAGCGGACCCGTGTCCGCACTATGCCGGAGCGGACCCTGTTTTTTTTTTTTTCTGATTCTGAAATTGATTATGATTTTGTTTTGGAAATTTTTATAAAAATGTAACGTTTGTACTGGAAGTTGTGTGTAATTACTTATGTTTGAAATGTCGTTTAATCTGAAATTGTTGTTCGTCGTTTGTTTGATCAAAAGAAACATTACAATAGAACAAGGAGCCATATAAAGAAGCATACAATAGAACAATGCTAATGTTATCGGAAATTACTCATACGTCTAATTAAACCGAAAATAAACAATATTTTTACAAGTACAATTAAAAAAACAACATTAACTCTCAATCTCGTGCAGCTCGAGCAGCTCTGTTTTGTCTTTCTTGTGTATCTCGGCCGGCTTGGTGTCCTCTTCTCCTATTATGTAGAACATCCATCCACATCGAAATTCTGTCGTGCTGTCTTCTGTCCACATAAATATTTTTATCCTCTGAAACAAGGACTGGGCCATCGTGTTGAGGCCATTCCGACTGATTTCCATACACATGCCATTGAGCGCTCCATGTGTTTGATCAGTGTATGGATGTGATAGTAGTGACTTACAAAGATGCCAGGGTCGATGCCTCGGAGACGACACACGGAAAGAACATGAGAGCACGGTATTCTCTCCAATTGAGGCTTCTGGCACGTGCAAGTTACTGTGTGATCATCCCCGATTATCACCGTGTATTTGTAATTGGTCTTGGTAAACCGACCAGAATCGTCAGGTATGAAAGCGTGAACTCTCTCCTGTGTGGAGGTTATCTCGAACTCGTTGTTGTTTCCAAAGCCTCCCAGCGTCTTCATTTTATTGGACCTCTCGAACCGTTTGTTGATCAGCTACGAAAAATTAAAAAATAATGAAGAAGTCATATTTTTTTAACAAAGTTCATTAAAAATTATGAAGAAAGAACTACAAATAAAAGTACCTGATGCACACGACACGAGAATTGTTGACCTTGACTGACTTCCCATTCCGCTTTGGCCCTCCTTTGCGCAAACCATGTCATACATTTGTAAAATGTGTCTTCAATTATTGCTGCAACCGGTAGCCTACGAGAGGACTTGAAGACCTTATTAAGCGACTCGGACCCGTTTGTAGTCATGATGCCCCAACGGTAACCACCGTCCAGTGCTTGGAATATCTTCCATGGTTTGGGACACTCGTTCTCATCTTGATCCAAATATTTACCCACACCGTCCAGCCAATTGAGGGCAATGTCACATGCCTGCCCCATTGCTTGCATTCCTTGCTCGTACCTCCTCATATTCCTCTTAGCCACACATATTCTAAAAAAACGGATTGCCTTATCACTGCAACTGTTCTTCTTCATGTTCTCGGCTATGTGAGTAGCACAAAGACGGTGAACACATTGATCTTCATCCTCCTCGTTCCACCCCATATCATCTTGTCTGAACACCTTCTTGATACCCTTTCCCTTATCAGTGATGACACACATGAATCTGGAGCGGATTACATTAAGGCGCAACCATTTCATGAACCACGCACAATCGTCATAACTCTCTGATTCTACCAGTGAAAAAGCCAACTGGAGGAGCTGATTTTCAGCATCGTACCCGATTGCAATCAACAGCTTGCCTGTGGTAAAATAAATTTTGTAAGAGCCGAAATCAACTAAAATAAATAAAGTGAAAACAATCAAATTAGTTACCTTTATACCAGCCTGACAGGAAACATGCATCAACTGTGATGACTGGTCTGATATGTTGAAAAGCAGCTATGCACGGTCCAAATGCCCAAGCCGCCCTATGAAAATACCTCCATGGTCCAGGTTCACCAGTGGGATTTGAGGTCACCTCAAACAATGTTTCTGTCAATAAATTTAAAAAAATAAGTTCAATTTTTGATTGATAATGAAATGACGTAAAAATTGAAGGAACAATGTAGTACCTGGGTTGCTTCTTTTGATTGCCTCCAACAATGGAACTACAAGAGCGTATGACCCCTCCCAACTGCCAAATTGACGGGCTATTGCCAACTCACGGCCACGCCATAGTTTATTGTACGCCGGTATCTGACCGTTGTACCTTTCAGCAACAGCAATTCGGACAGCCTGAATACTCAAGTCGACATCGTTCCTCATGTGAGCGGATATACACTCGGCAACCATAGCAGCTGACAACTGGGCGTGATCTGTTCTTGTCGCATATGCGTGGCATGAATGTTGTGTTGGGCATTTGGAGACACGCCATTGTGTTCCATAACCGGTGGCCCTTGCGAGTATGTACCACCCACAGTAACTGTCCTTGCACTTGAACCTCATTCTTGTGCGGTCACTGTGCGTAGGTTTTACCTCTTTGTTGCAAAGGATGTGAAACCTGGCAATTGCGCTCTTCATTTCCTCTTTTGAGTCATATGTTTGTCCCTCGGACAATTCATTCTCATACTCTGCCCTACTTCCAAACAAATCCGAATTGGCTTCCATAAACCCTGATGTGTCGTTGAAAGCATGAATCGGGTGCTGAAACCCGCGATCCATTATCTGAAACCCGCGATCCATCTTGAATTTCCTTGATATTCCGAGCACAGGCCCGGTATCTTCCTGGTCAGAATAATCGCTCATACCCTCAGGATCAATATGACCCCAATTTTCCTCTGCCTCTAGTATTTCCGGATCCACTTCTTCATCAGATTCATCCGGATTACAAGTTTGACCCCAATGAGCGGTCCGACTAGATGAAGGCTGGTCAGTCTGGGATGGGGCCCGACGGGAGGGTCGGTCTCTCTGAACTGGGGCCCGACTACTGGACGGTTGGTCAATTTAGACAGGGGATGGACTAGAGCCGGATGAGTTACCCCGACTACGACCCTGGATTAACCTCTGAACTGGGTTCGAACGCCAGGCTCTGGTAACCTCCACATATAGGTCAATTATCTTGTATGCACCCCCAGAAAAACTCATGGTTTGGTTATACAATACCTGCCAGACTCCCTCATTCTGAATTGGAAATAGTTGGAACCAGGTTTGTGCCGAACTAGTCGGCATGCTAATTTTGGCATCAATTTTAAGGTCATACTGACCCTGATCCAACCCCAAATTCTGACATATACTTGATTTAAGTCCCAAATAATCCGTACCTGGCAATACCGGGATCACAGTAACAGGTCCAATACTGTAGTAAACCCCATTAGGACCTGTTAATACATCCCCACCAGTGTAGATGGATACCATAAGAGCCATTTTTTTCAATTCAATACAGAAGAAACCTACAATTAAAAATTAACTAAATTAATTATTTTAAATTAATTATTCTAATTTAATTATTCTAATTTAATTATTGCTAAATTAATTATTCTAATTAAATTATTAATCTACTGAAATAAAAATAAAAAATTTAAAAGAAGAGAGAAAAAACTTACAGATAACTCAGGAGAGAAGGTGTGAGAGTGTGAAATGAAATTTCGCTGTCATTTTCGGAATATAAAGAACAGGGGCCGCTCCGGCATTCTGCGGACCCATATTGGGGTCCGCTCCGGCATTCTGCGGCCTCCCCCAAATGGGTCCGCTCCGGCATTCTGCGGCCGTGTTAGATATGGAATTGACCAGAAACAATGGTTATTTTATTAATTTATTTTTTTAAAATGTTATAAATAAAAATTTCGGGGCATTAACTTCATGTTATCTAAATAAGCGACACAAGTCATTAATAATTTTTGGGATTCAAACGGGTCAAATTTGATTTTACTTTAAATTTAGATATTAGTTTCAATTATTATTTTAATTTATATATTTGTATCTGATAATATCCCATATATATTCGTATCCGTTTAATATCCGATATGTATATGTATCCAACTAATATCCAATACGTATCCGTATCAAAGAAAAATACGGATACGGATATGGTTTTATCCCTATTTGATCCGTTTGCACCCCTACATAAGTGGATGTTGTTATGCAGGATGTAATAGTAGGTTAGGTAATATTAATATTATAGTTGTAAAACTTTTTGGTTGTTTCTATTTTAATAGAACTCAGTGGCTTCTGCTACTTCTCCCCAAAAAAAAAAACAAAGAAGAAAAACTTGAATTGTTTATTTCTACAAAAAAAAAATGGTAATTAATAGTCGGATGTAGGTGACTCGCCACATCTTGTTGTGGTTGAAACAACCACAGAGGATCCAAGTCTATCCAGGTTTGCAGTTAAACTGAACTTGTACTCAAAGGAGGTCCAGAACATGCATTTGATGTGAGTGTATCTGATTGGTCGGCATCTAGGCATCAATAGATAAGGTGGGGGTAGTCTGGGGACCAATCTCAATTTTTATCATGATTTGGCCCCATGCTACCTAAATTATGTCATGAAAATATAACATGCCATTACCTATATAATAAAATAAAATAAAAATTGATAGTTTTACTTTTAAATTTTAATAATTATTTTATTGATTGTTATGATTGAGAAAAAAAAAATTATCAATATATTGTGAACTAGAATACAAAAGATAGTAACCCTCAAATGGTTTACAAAAAGAATTAAACAAAAAAAAAAAAATCTCAAATAGCCTGTCTAGTGTGTAGTTAATGTAGTCTAGTTGTATACTAACTCAAGACGGAAAGAGCGGCTACTTGTTTCTCCAAATTTATCTATCTTTGGTAAATCAAAGTAGATGTAGCATCATGTATCTCAGTCAAAGGGAGAAGGTATCATGACCTGGCATGTAAGCAATGCAAAGACTCATAGTCATACGCACTCTTTGACCAGTCAAATACAGAAAGCAAGGGAGAACAAGATCTTCTCTAAAATGTACCACATGCATGAATATATATTTACATGGAATTTCGTGATCTCGAAGTCACGATTTGGAACGATGGACGCAAAAGAACATAAATTCATATGGGAATAATTATTAATGCTCCATTCTTACCCTTCTACTAAGAACTTTTTGACTAAATTATACACAATCCTTGATATTTCTAAGGGAATAGTGTGAAGAGAAGAAAATTACAAACTATGATAGATGTAAGTCTAAGGTGTGTGCCCTATTCATCATAAGTTAGGCATTTGGAAAAAGGTGCATTTGCCAATTAAAGTCCAAGATACGGTCTCATGTGGACATGCATGTATTACCAGTTTTCCTTTTATCATGGCAGAGAGCACATGTAGAGAGAGATTATATTCGGTCGAAATGTTGACCTATTACTTTCAAAGAAAATATAATCTGCACGTCAAGTTAAGATAATTATATACTTGGAAGTCCTAATATCTCTTATATGTGATAAAATGTGATAATAATTTCAAACATTTTAAATCATTTTGATAAAAAAAATTTAGGATACCTTTTTCCCATTCGAAGTGGAACAAAATCCACAGAATCCCGTATCTTATTATTTGAAGGTGTTGTGCAGTTGTTTGATTTGGGCCTTGAAAAGATTTTACAAAACTTTGATAAACTTTTTGAAGGGTCCTAAGGTTTCAGTTTCAAGTTCTGAGTTCGATAAATCAGAAAAAAAAATTATGCAACATATACTAAACCAAACCGAACTCTAAGATAACAATCTGAACAACATTACCCAGAAAAGGGCAAGAAATAATACAAAAAAAATGGCAATACAAATATCACCTCCTAGTATAATATGTCGATCTTTAATTAATAACTAAGATTTATTGTGGTTTTCTCATGGGCCCCCTCAAAGATGGACAAAATATCCTTAACAACATTCCTAACAGGTACACAAGAGAAGCGGTCGGTGCACCCATTAACAAGCAAACCTGAAACAAGAGACACCATACAAGACGCCTCACTTTCTTCAAGTAACTCGGTCCAAAATGCATAATCTTCGTTTATTTTAGATTGTTTCAACAGATCTAAAACCTTCTCTAAATGGGCTACATTTCTACCCGCTCCGCAACCAGTTGCCGTAGCACCACCTACTGCATTTGCAAGCATGAGGGTTTGAGCTGCTGGCAAGTTATGCAGAAACCCAAAAGCTATGGCTGCCGTGAAACTGTCCCCACACCCAACTGTGTCCACTAACTCAACCTGGTACAAAATTTGAATATAGTTAGGTTTGCAATCCCAATAATATGGTAACTGACTGCATTAGATGTGACTACCATTCGGTTTAACACTATAAACAAGGAAAACATGGGCAATCTGCTCATTTGCATTAACTTATTATCTACACTAATTATGCTACTCTGCAAAAATATATTAAAATATGGAGATGGAGGTGTCAGAATGCAAGCATTGGAAGTTTCAAGACAATTAAAAAGTAGAGAAAAAATAAGGCAAAGAAAAAACCTTAAATGATGGTGCACAAGAAACCATGGAGTTGGTAATCATAAGAGCTCCCTTGGAACCCATCTTAATCACAACCCACTTTGTCCGAGAACTGTTTTTCAGCAACTCCTGACCAGCCTTTATCGCGTTCTTTGTACCCGTTAGCGACTCAGCCTACCACACAATCAAGTTGCTAAAGATCACATATACATATCATTCATGATGAAATTCAAGCACATAATAGATTTTCAAATTTATCTTGGATAAATAGACTAGAAAACCCCAAAGAAACAAATGCAAACAAAACCAAGAAAAATACAAAACAAAATGCTCTTTCCAAAGTTCCATCATACATTCCAGTACAAGGGCGAGTAAGTTACCACTTACCAGAATCAGCTATGCTGATCTTTAAGTGCCACAATGAGTCCAATGAGGAAACTCTCTAAAGTTGCAGAATCACAGAAAAATGCAATTGAATGCAATAACTACATAATAAAGATTGAGAAAAATAACCTCATCAGAAGTTAAAAGGAGAACATCACTTAGCCTGAGAGAGAGATCAAGTGCTCTTCTCTCATCAGGTGTACCATGAAAGAGAGTACTGCCACGTGGACCAGGGTCGAAGAAAACAGCTGTGCCAGAACTCATTGCACAATCAATTGAAGAGACTATTACATGGGGGTGTAGTTCGTCAAAGGCATACCCATTGCAAAATAAAATTTTTGATTCCTGAATTGTGTTTCTGACTTTTTCAGGCAATTTCTTTATCCAACTAAATGCTGGCTCTTCACTAAAATCTGCACGGCTAATATAACAACAAAATAAAAAAAATTAAGAGTAAAAATATGTACTTTCAATTTTCTGAAAGTTATGGTTCTTATAATACATTACCAAAGTAGCTCCTAATGCACCACAGGTATCATATCTACATTAGCCAATTCCTTAGAAAAAGACCCTTAATCCGGAATAGGCACCGTACCTGGTAAGTTCTTATGTACCAGCCAAATATTTCCAGAAATCTCAACTTTCTGTGCTAAAATAACCAAACAATAATTGATTGGTGTCTATATAGACACCAAATTAAAGAAATGGTGCCTTCTTACTAACTGGTAGGGTAACTATTTTGAGAATAAAGGTTCAGTACCTACAAAAGCCATGCCGCTGGAAAGGGTCAACCAAGACCCAACACAAAAGCGTCTCGTAAGCATCACAATATGCTTCCAAATCAGTACCATCCATCATACCGACTGAGCCAATATGCTCTTCATGTAAAACTTCTAAAAGAAAATTGCCATAAATTTCATCACCAACATGGCCTAGGGTAACACACTTCAACCCTAGACGAGATGCAGCTATGACCAAGTTACAGTTGCCCCCCGCCTCCCAAAATTTCTACACAAAAAAACCATTACTAGAGTTTATTGATTTCAATTAGGAAGCAATTAAGGAGACTAACAGCTGCCATGGTATTCACCTGATGCAGCACCAGCTTTGACATAGCATTTGGTACTGGACCTGACATGGATGGGAATCGGTACCCTAGAGCACTACGTTTGGTATTAGGCCACATTAGTGCATAGCCATCGGCTGAGATAAGTGTCTTCAGAAAAATATTTCAATTGAGGTCCCAAATAAGCTCTCTTCAACAAAAATTAAACAGCAATAAGAAAGCAAAAAAAAATAGATAAAGAAACTTCAAACAGAAATCCACCCCTCCCCCAAAAAAAAAAATGTTAGCACTTTTTTTTTTCTTGTACTGTACCCAGCTGATAAACAAACTTTTCTTTTCCTTGGCCCTGGATACAAAAAGAGGAGAAACTAAATAGAAAGGGGAAAGTACAAAAGAAATCGTTATACCCAACCACCCCGCATCCAATAAAATGGAAATCGAAAGAACCTGAAAACCTAATCAATCGAGCAAATCGTACAATGAGAGGTACAACTTTTTTGTATAACAGGCTATCGTTCCTATGCGCTACCAGACAAGCTTATCAGATTTAAAATATTCTGGCATCGTCATTACGTAGTGACAGGGAGAGTTATATCTAACCATCCAAAAGTTGAAATAAATCAAAACATGTAATACAAAAACAAACCTTATCAGGAGGAGAAGAGGCCAGTTTCTCCATATAGTTCTTTCTTTCATCTCTATTCGCTGGAGGTAAGCTCGGTACATTTAACACAATATCCACACATAGATTTCCTAACGTGGCAAGATCTGCAGCCTTGTCCGAATCCAATCTCTTTGACGCCTCGAAATTACCATTCAAGCTGGCGTGTACACCGGAGAGGCGGATAGGTCCGGCGACGTAGCGGTGTAACACCGCTCGCCGCCGCCGCCGGGGGAGCTGGAAGACGTGCCCGTGACTGGAATTAGAGTTACGGCTTGTGACGGGGAGACTTGTTAGGGTTTTGACAAGGGACATGCGGAGAGGTTTAAGGTACCAAAGGAGGTGCAACGACGGAGAGAAAGAGAGGAAGGATCTGATTCGACTCGAGCGCTGTTTTTTTATTATATTTTTTATCTCTTTATTCAAAAAAGGGTGGATTCTGTTCTTATCGGTGCATTTTGTTCATAAGGTCATTTTCTAATTATATCTTTTGTATTTTTTAACAAAATATTTTTTGTAATAAGGCTTCGGTATCAATTTCATGTTATCGATAATTTAAGAATACAATCTCTTGGGCGGATCTATGTGTTTTAAAAAAATTTAATTATGTATATTAAAATTTAATTAAATTTTTATTTTTGTAAAGTTCGTATATAGTTTAATTTTCTCATATAAATATGTACTTGTAATCTAGTAGTTAGAGTTCTACTGGATGTTTGTGAGATTTTAGGTTCGATTTTTAATGACCACATTATTTTTTGTCTTTTTTACCTATTGTGTATTTTATAGTTTAGTTCTCTCTATTTAAATTTTCTAATTCTGCCCCAACAATTACTTAACTCGTAAATAGCATCACTATCTTGAAATACATGCAATTCAAACGCTTTAATATCTCTCCGAAGTAAGACTAGATTATTTTTATTCTAGAGGGAGATAGAGGTTAAATTTTTCTACAAATTAAAATTTTGTATTTTTATCTTTTAAAAATTTAAAATTTATTAAGAACTTATATTAATAGTTTGTTTTATAAAAAAAAAATTACATAACACTTATTTATTCAACTATTACAATCTCAATTTTTATTATTTTGTCTCTTATTTTATTCAATTAAATCAACAGTCCAACAATTAGTTGAGCTCTCATTCAATTATCAATTTAACTCTTTTCATCTTAGTTTTGCGTCTCCAATTAGCCTTGTGATGCAAATTTTGTTTTCATTTCATGTTTTAGAGCTGTGTAATCTCTGAATTGATATGAGATTTTAATAAGAATTCAATAGAATTTAATGAAATAAATTCAACGAAATAGATTTGGAATGAAATTTTATTAATCTAAATGAAAGTTGGATGAAATAAAATTCAGTAGAAAGATTTTGTAAAAGAACTTATAAAAAATGTTCGACATTAAGAAAAAAATAACTACTTTTTGTGTTATAATAGAAGGAGAAAAAAAAATAGGTAGAAATAACTATTCACTTCTGTTAGTTCAGGGTTGGACATCTGTCCTATTCTGGATTAATTTATTTTTATAAACTCATATGTATTGGGTTGTTGTTATACTCTAAATTTCGTTGAGCTATTCACTTCTGTTAGCTTAGAACTACGAAATATTACTTCATTTCGTTCTCCACAAAGACCATAGGACTGCCATGAATGCCGTAGTCCAGTTGTTTATGCGCTGCCTGGTTTGCCGACATTAATGGTGCCCCGATGCGACCCATGTCGATTCAACCGAGTGTCTGCATTGTACCAGAACCTGAAACCAACTCCAAACTCGCTGAGCATTAATACATTCAAAGAACAAGTGATGAGCTGCTTCGAATGGGCATTCATCACACATCACACATCGCAATTCGCAATTTATGCCCCTTCTTTGCATCACCTCATGTGTCAGAATGCGATCTTGGAGCAACAAATAAGTGAAGATTTTCACTTTAGATGGCGCTCCAGTTGCAGACCATCTCCATATGAGCATATCATCATATTCAGTTAAGACCGAACCGTACCAGTATAGAAAGACAGAACAGGGGACGCCTCAGAAATCGCATCATGCAGCGAAATGAGTTGCGATTGCGGTCTCCTTTGCCTATCTCTAATGGATCTTATAGGGCCCGAACCCCAGTGATCATACCAAAAGGAAATGGACTTGCCACTGCCTGCTTCCAGAAAAATGAGCCATTAACTAGCCAAATAGTAGGACCTTGTCTGTTTGGTCTGTGAGTTCTGATTTTGGTTATAATCGAACACCATAAGGAACCCGGCTGAGTTGTCTTCCACCACCATCGAAGAAGAATTGAATCATTTCGTAGTTGCAGGTTAGGTACTCCCATTCCGCCAAATTTTTTTTGGGTACAAATAATTTTCCAATTAATCAGTGGCACCCCCCTTCCATATATCCCCTGGTGATTCCCCCCAAAGGAAGTTCCTACAAACACTTTCAATCATTCTAATCACCCATTTCGGTAACACGAAGCATGTCATCAGAATAATAGGCACACTACATAGTACCGAGTTTATTAGCTGCAACCGGCTACCCTTAGAGAGCAACTTCCCATGCCACCCTTCAACTCTGCTTTCTATCTTCTCTAACAGGGACAAAAAAATCTGATCTACAAGGAGCTTTAATAGAGAGAGGCATGCCCAAATAAGATACTGGCATTTGTGTCTGTGCACAGCCCATAACACTAGCAACAAACCAAGTTTGGTATTGGTTTAAATCCAAGTTTGGAATCTTTTTCATTTCTCTTCACTTGGTCATATTATCAAGCCTTCACCGCAATCGAAAATTCTCTCTCGCACTTCACCATAAGCAATTTCATTTCAATCAAGAGCAAAAATCTTCAATCAGTAGGCTTAATTCATAATATATACATTTTAACTGTCAATATAATTTGTTAGACAATTGCAAACACTAAAAATTGACATGGATTTGAATTTTGAAGAAACCAGGTTCCTTGAATTTATTACATCATAATTTGGGTTGTCCACTGACGTTCTAAAATCTGTTAGAAATTCAAAATAATTAAAATGGATTGATAATTTAATAAAAATAACGAGATTCAAATATATTACCCTACTTACTATATTATTATACTTTTAGTGATAAATAATCACACGGACAATGATTTTGCTCGTCCGAAGAAAATCATCCAGTGCAGAATTTACTTTTTTTTACGCTAAAAAAATTAAAAAAAAATAAACTATGTACATTTGAAGAATTAAAACTGCATGAATTTTAATTTGTCAAATAATAAACCCTATACGGGGCAACAAAAATAGACGAAATTTCTTAACACCCTTCTAATTGCATTCGAATCTTACTTGAATTTTCTAAATTTTGAAACAACAAAATATATGCGTACGCAAAAAGATTTAAACACTTAATCACCCGATATTTTTATTAATATCCAAAGTTTAATACAAATTATTATTTATACCAGAATCGGACCCAATATCGAAAAATGCCCAAACCGGCCAAAAAATGGCCGGTTTACTCCCCCCCTAAGCCAGCCATTTTCTGGCCGGCTTAGTCATTTTTTTTTTTTAAGAGACATTATGAAGAGAAAAAATAATGAAATCTAACACTGAAAATTAAATTTGAATTTTGTGTTTAAATTATTTGTTAGATTACTTCTTTTGATTTATAATTAGCATATTTATACTAAAATACACTATATTACTTGAAATTATGTTGAATTACACTATATTACAATAAATTATGTTGAATTACACTAAATTACGTTAAATTACGCTAAATTATAATAACTTCGCTAGTTATGCTGAAATACGGTAAATTACGCTAAAATAGACCGATTCTGTGCCATCTTTCATGAATCATACAAAATAGTAAAAAATTCTGAAAATAGTAAAAACTGGTATTCTACAAGTTCATTATGTAACTAATTTACTGAGCTACTTGGATTGAATAATAGAAATTAAAATCTTAATCGGAAACTTCAACTCAAGTTTTAAGGCTCTTCCCTTTGTTTTTTGACGATTCTGAATTTTGGAATCCGGCATCGCGGGCACGGACGCATGCGTCTTTTCGCAAGCTTTTCGAAAAGTGGTCATTTGCTGAAATCGAACACTTGAGCGCCGTTTTATGGCAGTTTGAAGTTTCGTCGTCTTTTTTCACCTTTTCAGTGAAGATATTGTCTCTATTCATATGTAATTTAGCATATTTTAGCGTAATGTAATGTAACTTAGTGTAATTTAACTTAATATAGTGTAATTAAACATAATTTCAAGTAATTTAGCATATTTTAGTATAAATATGCTAATTATACATCAAAAGAAGTACTCCAACAAACAATTTAAACAAAAAATTCAAATTTTCAGTGTTAGATTTCATTATTTTTTCTCTTCATAATGTCTCTTAAAAAAAAATGACTAAGTCTGCCAGAAAATGGCCGGCTTAGGGGGTAGTAAGCCGGCCAGAAAATGGCCGACTTAGAATGGGAGTAAACCGGCCATTTTCTGGCCAGTTTGGGCATTTTTCGATATTGAATCCGATTCTGAGTATAAATAATAATTTGTATTAAACTTTGGATATTAATAAAAATGTCGGCTTAATCACGGATGGCCAAACCTTTTTACTAAAGTGGGAAAAATGGCACGGCGGAGTCTGTTCCGTCACGGAATGGGACGGTTACGGTACGGAACGACACGGCACGTGTGACTGTTACGTGTTGTGACTCGCGTGTCGTGTGTCGTGACCATTCGCTTGCCGTGGCCATCTTTTGAAAATTTGGCACGGCACGACACGTCACACGAAAGATCTGGTCATGACACGGCACGGCACGTAGTCACGCGAGTCACGTGTAATTATGACCGTTAAATCTTGATCAAATGGTGAATCTTGAATAAACTAACCTAAATTATGAAAAAAAAATAGTTAAATGTGACCAAATGTGACAAACATGACCAGTCACGTTTGGACACGGCACGTTTAGGCACGGCGTGACTCGCGTGCCGTGACCATCTTCGACATTTTAGTTACGATACGGCACAGCATGTGTGACTGTTCACTTGATCACGGCACGGCACGGCACAAGACTAAAGTCACGGCACGACACGTCTTTACCCCTCTAATTTTTATCATAAAATTAAATTACTTTGAACTATATAATACTTTCAAAAGGGAATCTAATTGGATTTCTGTGTACAATGCAGATAGCAATATTATAATATTTCTGTATCGGATTTAATTTTTGAATCATCTTTTTCTTAATCTAATCAAAGGCTTTAAAATATAAGTTATTATCCTCGTGCTGCGTGACCGATGGTGGATTTGTAATAATAAGGGAGCTTTTAGTGCGAATTTAATTTTTTGCACGAAGCATGAACAAATTTATACCGTTAAAAACGGAACTACATTTGGGGCTACCCTAGAGATGATCAGAACCGTCAAAATATACATATACAGATCCAACGAACTAACAAGTACAAGTTTCGATCTCACATGCGGATCAGGGAATGGGGTCGATCCGATGAGTACTGGACCAAATTCGGTCCTATTCCAATAAAACTGTTAGCGTTAAGATTCGTATGCACTTAATTCGCGCAAAAATTAAGTTGTTCACGCGAATCTTGATGCAAATTAGACGACTCTAACCTTACATCGGACCAAATTTGGTCCTCTATGCATTGCACCGGATCCTGCTCTTTGGGCTGCAGCGCGATAGAAGATCTTGGCTATTTGAATGCCTCCAAATTTGGAAAAGAGAGAGCGAGGCGGGCGTTTGCACAAGCCCAAACCATTCCACCTGTTCTCTCTCCTTCTCTCTCTCCTCCATTGGTGAGCTCCAATCGGTAACTGTTCTCTCTCCCTTCTCTATCTCCTCCATTGGTGAGCTCCAATCGGTACCTTTCTCTACTCCCATCTTTTTTCCCAAATAACCCTCTGAATGTTTTCTTTTCCTTTTTCTCGATTAGGTTAATCACCTAGCTTGGATACTTCTCCTTTTTATTTCAAATGCGTTGCATTATCTAATCGATAACGAATTTTTGACATTTTTCGCACAGAGCTCGCCCCGAATTAACACCATGGTCTCGAAAAACCGTGCTAAACCGTTCAATTTACCTCCTGGAACTCTTTCCCGTTTGTCAGCTGCATGCTCTGAGTGGTGTTTGATAATTTTCCTCTTCATTACCGCCACATTGTCGCATCTTGCTTGCAAATTCGCTCGTTATTTCAGATTGCAAGCACCTTGCGTCTTATGCTCTCAACTCTACACGAGATCATGGTTCAGTGGAGATTCAATCTGTGATGCGCACAAGCTGGAGATCTCCTGTTTGGCATACTGTCAGAGACACAACAAGCTCGGTTTCGCTCAAGATTTCTGCCAGAGGTGCGAGTTTTCATTCCCAAACTCGACTGAAGAAGATTTAAAATCTGATCGAGGAGAATGTTTGTGCTGTTTTCGGAAAACAGGGAATGCTCGTATTCTACAGAAAGTGAAAGGGAAAGATAAGGTTAGTGAGAGAAAGGAGCAGCCTTCTGACATGACAAATCTAATTGACTTGGAAGAAAAGGGATACCGTGAGCTGAAGACCATGTCCGATTCTGAATCTGAATACAAAATCAGATCAGATTTCCCGAAAGGTTCAATGCATACCAATGCAAAGAACCCATCTTTCAATATTGGTGTCTCAAATCGGAAGGATGCGGTCTGTGCAAGTGTAATTCCAGACAAGATAATTCGTGGAAATCCAGATATGTCCACCAATTCTATGATCCATTCTGACAAGAAGATTGGTTCGGCGGAGTCAAGTGAGATGGCATCGTCTCATGCCAGTATCGGTCATGGTTTGGAGGATATAAGTTGGAACCATATTGGCACAAGTGGTACTAGAGGTATCAGTCTCTCTGCCTCATCTCGATCTGTCCCTCAACCGGCTATAATAGAAGAATCGGCAAAGGCCAAAGGTACTTTGTTTTTCTTGTTTAATATAACTTCCATTATGCATGTTCATGCTTCTCTAGAACTAGCATCCGTGTATGTTGCAGAGAAACTCCTGATGTTCATAGATGCCATTAGTCAAATATATCACGTGCATGTAAAGTCAAATGAGTCTTTGATCAGTTAATTGAAAAAACAGTCCACACCTGACTACAACAACCGGATACTATACGAAAGCAATGTAGGTATCAATGTGAACAAATAAACATATATTGAAGAAAGAACACCAACTTCAAGAAATTCAGTTTGCTGTAGATTATCATCATACCAATTTTCACCATACGACAGATAATTATTACAAGACTTACATTTGTACAGGCTCTCTCATGTTTCTCTTTCCTCAAATTTGTCAGTGCCTCTCGATTTCTACATCATGAAAACCACATTGTAATTTTCTTTCTCATGAAAGGAAATCAACCATACACCAAAGCATGTATTACTACTACCTTATACAAACACTTCACCTGTCATCTAAAACCATGGTCTGGATAGGATCACAGATACCAATATACAGGTGCGACAACAATTGCATATCTTGCTTGACACAACATAATTGGGGGCACAAGTAATAATGCTTTTTGGCAACACCTCGCCAAGAGTAGAGAAATTCTATCTGGGCCGTTTTGAGAATAGACCTAATAATGTATGCATTAAAAAAATATAATAATAACAATTTCAATAATATAGAATCACGGCAGTACCTCGAGTACAATGTACTAACCACTATGATTGCAAAAGAAGGCAAAAGATTAAACCATTTTTGCATTTTAGATAGGTAATGATGTAAAACGATGATAATACTTTACGACATATATATATATATATATATATATAGAGAGAGAGTGGCTAAGATCAAAGTGGTATGACCAAGGCCTTTGGTGCTACCAAGTCGTTTTTGGATTTTCAAAGTCCAAACGGTCAATCTAAACCGTTAGATGTGATCTCTATATTGAAATCTGCTTGGAGACCAAATTTTACATTTTTTGGAATTTTTTTACTATTTTTTAAGCCACTTTGAAAATTGCTGATCACATGGTCCAGAATTTGGTTGCACTGTTTTTACTGTTCACCCGAATCTGCCATTTTCAAAGTGGCATAAAAAATAGTAAAAAAATTCCAAAAAATGTAAAATTTGGTCTCCAAGCATATTTTAATATAGATTGAACATCTAACGGTTTGAATCGACTATTTGAACTTTAAAATTGCAAAAACTAATTGGTAGCACCAAGGCCTTGGTCATACCACTTTGACCTTAGCCACTCTCTCTCTCTCTCTCTATATATATATATATATATATTTCCTATTTTTACTAATCCGCTTTTCCTGCAGATATAGAGGAAGTTGGTGATTCAGATTGCATAAAGCCAGCTCTCCTTGAAGCAAGCCAAGTTACCTCAGAACCCAGTCCCCCAAAGCGTACCCCATGCCACATTAGCATTCAGCGGGTCTTAAGCAACCGTGCTCCAGTTCAATCCCCTCGCCCCTCTGAAATAATCTCCTCCAAGAGTAACCCTCGAAGCGAAGAGGAAGTTAAAACTTTCATATCCCAAATGTCTACCCCACGGGCCCCCCGTCCCAACACCTATTTTGATGATACCACTAACCGGCGCATATCAATGTCAAGCGTGGATTCCTATGAGGTAGACCTGCTTGGAGATATTTCAGGGGAGATCACAATGGATGATCTAAAATCCATAATCCATAATTTGCGCAAAGAGTTGGAGGCTGAGAGGAGTGCCTCGACTGTTGCAGCTAACGAGGCAATGAACATGATAACCAGGTTGCAAAAAGAGAAGGCCGAGGTTCAATTAGAATCATCTCAATATCTTAGAATGATGGAAGAACAAGCAGAGTACGACCACGATGCCCTTGTGAAATTGAACGATTTGTTGACTGATAGAGAGAAGGAATTGCTCGATCTCGAGGCAGAGGTCGAGGAGTTCAAGAGGGGATTTTCAGAATTTGAGAAAAAACTGGGTCTCGGGGTTGAGAAGGGGTACATCTTGGAGCAGCTAAGGTATCTGACAGATAAACAAGATTCAAAAATGGAAGCTTTAGAGAGGAGGGAACGGGAAGAACCGAAATATGAGGTAATAAGACTCCAGGAGAGATTTGAGGCGATTGAGGCCAATCAGAGGTTTACTATGAATGTGTTGAGTTTGATGAAAGAGAATAACCCTGAGGGACTGAAGCTTGTGGAGGAGGTTATGGAACGCTTGCGGGAGCTTCAAAAGATTGCCTGTTTAAAGAATCAATAAAGGATGGAGTGCTGACTGTAGGTGATTAGTTGCTTCTTATACTCCACATATTCTTCTAAAGAGCGATTTGTGACGAGATATTTCAGAAAAAAACCAGATATCCCAAAACTTTTCCAAATTTATTGAATTGAAAAGGATATCTGCATAGTTTTGTATTTAACACTAGGATTATTATTCAGAGTAAGGATATTTAATCATCCTTACTTCCAAATGTCGAGAAAAAAAGATGCTATCCATTAATTTGCTTGTTTTGTCAAAAATTACATCTGCCAGCAGCGTTATCAGAATCTCCTATTGGTCTTCTTGAGATCATCCAGTCACACAATCAGTTATCTTGCTAGATTGCTAGCTTGCTGTTAGAAACTGGGTTGGCTCATTTTGGTTTCCAGGGATACTGAATTGTTCTTGCTTGAAGAGAAGAATATCTTTATTTTCCTTCTCCGTTCCTTTTCTAACATGTGCATTGTAATGTTGAGATATGAAAAATTGGTACATTGGCTCCTAGAAGATGAAGTTCAAGATCCTTTCATCTATATTACCTCCGACAAGTTGCTAACAAAGTATGGAATACTTTCTTAGGTGATGAAATTGATGAAATTTCTCTAAAAAACTACTATATAACTTCACAGCAACTGTTTAATTATAAGTTGTGGGACTATTACCTAACATAAAACCGGACAACAACTCTGTTTTTTTGTCTTTTTGTGGTACTACTTAAAAAAAATTATGTTTTGATTATAATACTTGTATTATATTATATAATATAAGTGGATTATTTAAGTGAATTATTCATATAACTCAATTATCCGATCATTATTCATTTTGAATTCGTATTCCAATATGTATTCGTGGATTATCCATTCCATATCCATTTTTGTTTAAGACAAATTTGGTTTTGAATTTTGATATCCGTTTACTATCTGTATCCATATTCATATCTGCTCATTGAAAGAGTATCAGTATTATCTACTCCGAATCCACTCCGTTTACACTCTTACATATATATTTATCATGTTAAAAGGTTTAGATAGAGAGCCGAAATAAAAAAAGACAAAATGTGGCCTTTATCCCCTAGATAAGCAAATAATAAACTTGTTCGCATTGCATTTCAAACTCAGACCTCTTCAATGCCACTGCGTGCAGTATACAGATTGGAGCCCTCAAATGTTATTTTATCGATCAATATGCATAAGAGATTCATAATTACAGCTGAAAAGAGCCTAAACAATTGATAAAGTATCCGAAGTGCAAAAAAAAAATAAAAAGTCTATAGCTAAAAGATTGCTCACATGCAACACTACTTGTTTTTCATTTAAAAAAAAAAAAAGCATTCAAGTTCAAAAAGGATGAAAAGAACTAACATATGTATTTGTCCAAATACAGAAATGTTTGATTCGTTAATTCAACTAGTGTTCTTTAACATGAACAGGTAAACAAGATGACAATAGTAACAGTAAAATATAAAATACCAGAAAAGACAATAAATCACAATTGTTTGTCAGCTAAAAACCTGGATGGGTCACAAGCACCGAGCACCGGTTTACCAATTTGTAGGGAAAAAGATCTACTTACAAAATGACCCTCCACGTTCCTTGTATTCACCTATGCATCAACTCTTCAAAGAAAAACACACTTTATGTTACTGGTAGTCAAGTAGTTTACACAGATCAATTTTAAGATAATGTCTCAGAGATATAGTCCAAAGATATTCTAATATTCTATACGACTAACCTGTACACAGAAAACACATTGTACATATTACTAGATAAATAACGAACAACCACAAAACATGCATATTGCACATATACAACATACAAGCAATGACAATCATGCTAAATCAAAACTAAATGCCAGTACAGTTTCAGGTTTCACCTTACTCGCTCTGGACATGTGTTGGCAAAATGAGATGGATCGCCACATATATAACAACGACCTGAGACTGGCTCACCTGTTGCTGTCACAAATGTAAAACCATCTGAGTTTGCACTGCTCCGGCCATGTGCACGTGCACGGCCACGGCCATGCGTGCCATTTCTTGCAGCAGCTGCTGATCTGGCACCTCTACCACGTGCCCCACCACTACCCCGCCCCATGCTATTGTCTAAAATATTGTCCTCCCATCTGTATTTGTAATAGAAAAATATATTTATTTGTCAATGTTTAGGTAAAGGTACTTCTATTTTCAGAGTGTTAGTTATGATGTTCAATGGTAATGTAATAGCAAAACTGCTTAAAGACGTGTTCCATCTGCAATGCTATAAAACACGGACGAATCTCTTGTAGACCCCTCATTAAATTGCACGAATAAATCTAATTGCCAGTTGCTTTTTGCTCATTTGCAAAAGAACGTTCATTAGACAGTTCTATATACACAAGCAAAAGCCTATATAAGATTATGGCAACTAGTTGAGGAAAAAGGAAGTACATGAAAAAGCCACAATCTTCAGATTGACATTTGTAGAATTTCCGTCCTCTATTATTTTCTGTATTTGCTGTTCGCTGTACACATGGCCCTCCACACTGTCGGCACGGCAGTTGATC
The DNA here is from genome assembly GCA_025461045.1 of Carex parvula. Taxonomy (NCBI): domain Eukaryota; kingdom Viridiplantae; phylum Streptophyta; class Magnoliopsida; order Poales; family Cyperaceae; genus Carex; species Carex parvula. Next base: position 1,508,995 of record JAJGRW010000257.1, read on the forward strand.
TAAATTTTCCACCAAATGAAAAATGAGCCCAAGTCAAAATTGATCCATATCACAACATATAAGAAGCTTGAATTGTAGTACCGAGTTTAGGCTTTCTTGGCCAATACTGACCAAAAGAAAAATAGTTCAATTAGACCTTAAAAAGTTTTTAAACCTGAGTATCTGCCATTGTTTCTAGGAGTTGGCTGAGGTGCACGGGGATCGATGAACCGAGATGGACAATCATCAAAAGAGTGACCTGTCTGATTGCAGTTCGTGCAAGACAACAGCCTTGAATGGGTCCCACTTGTCATGCTTCTTGGAGTCTCTGTTGCTCCTTGACCTCTTCCTGAACAAGCAAATAATTTATTTATTAGTTGATTCAATTTAAACATTGCAAAGTCAAATCCAAGTCTAGTTTAGATTTAGTGGTCGGTCAATTAATAACATAGCAACTATTCCAAATTAAATTGACTTCATACCAGATCTGTTTTAGTCTTGGCATAAACTGATCTGATACCGATTTGATTCCTATTTGTTGCCGAGAATAGGCTTCACCAATTCAATTAGGTAGTTGATTAAGAACTGAAATTAAAGTAGCTCAGGCAAAAATGTTTATTAATTTTAGAAGTTTCAACCTCCGTAAGTGTTTCTCTTTGGGGAAATCACCAAGCATCTATCTTCTGCTTTGTGTTTTTTCTCTGCCCCTACTAATCTTGCTAAACTCTACCCCAAGTTACCCTCTATAATGTGCCTCATTAATTCTCCAATATTTCTTTTTCTAAGAACATACCTGCACCAGCATTATTTCGTGGACCCCTACCACATATTTCTGTTAGTTCTCTCAGTATTGTGTCGCATCCACCAATACAACCTGAAGATAAAATAATAGATTCACTTCAAAACAGAAAATGAGGGAGAGAGACAATGGAGAGTAACGAGGATTCACTAATAGCTCTGTACAGTACCAACATTAGGCACAGTACTTTTCAAAATATGTAAGTTATACACTTTTATAATATTCTATTTGATATTTAATATTTCTTCACCCAACTTTCAGTTGGTTATTACCATTATAAAGATTGTTATGATCTTCAGGTAAATATTGACATTGTTGATACATACCCAAATGGTCGACATCATAATTTGGAGGTATCTCCAATCGACGGAACTTGAATTGAATCATGAAAACCGGACCTGCTTGATTATTAGATAATAAAGAATAAAATGTCAAAAATAATATAAAAGCACGACAAGAGACAATAATCAAGAGAATATATTATGATGGATATTACCTGGAGTACATGTTGGACATATATTAGTAGTTATCGACGCTTCTGATATAGATCCGGGAAGCCACACCACATTCCTACACTGGAATATTTGTACCAAACCAGGCAATAAATAACATATGAAAAAAGCCATTCCAAAAATTTCATTCCATCTACCATGTAAATGGATTATACCACTCTTGTTGTTTCGTCATTAAGGATGCAAAAACTTACCAATGGATAGCGCATGCAACCAACCATGAAGGCACCATTCTGTTTTATATAATATAAAGACAAATGTTAAAAATGTTTAAAAGTTACCATGATACTTGCCTAAAGAAGTTTTTGAAAAAAAAAGCTATAATGTACTGGTGTTCGTCTTAATGCCATGTCAGATTCACAGCATGCACCACATGGACGCACTGCGGCACCTTGGTTGACATCTCCACCTTGAGGTCTATTCGATCTGAAAATCACATGGTAAAATTAAAAGGTTAGGTAAGATTAGCATATATCAGTTATTAGCATTAGCTGGGGCTTCTACCAGTCACAACACCATACACTAAGAAAGACAAGAAAAGAAAAACAGATAAGACAATACAATGTTACATACCTGATATTATTGTCCATGCAGGTACAACATCAGTTGGTTTGTGTTGGTACCATTACAATATTGTAATTATGCTCTTTTCAATAGAGAAAAAAAAAAAGGAGTTAATACCTCTGGAAAAACACTTGCATGGCATCTAAAAGTTTTGCTTTGTTCACTTTTGCCTGAAAAACCATAAAAAATGTCAAAAACATAAAAAATAAGGGTGGTATAAGGTATTTGTAATTGTCAAGCATACATCAAGAAAACAAGCTTTCATCTGTTGCAAACAAGCCTCAAGAACTTGAGATTTGGTTTTGGTGCCCATGCTAACAGCTCTCATATCAGCTTCCATCATTGACCTCAAGTACGGTTTCCATAGTTCATACCTACAAAAACAAGTACAAAGAGTTTAATTACCATAATGAAAATATGCTATTGAATCTAGTTTTCAGGAACATACCCCATATCATCATAGCCCATAACCAGTGCCTCTCCCTACATGTAATTTGCCGAGTTTTTTTAGATAATGTAATTTGCCAAGTTAACATCTATAAATGAACAGAAATAAGTTAAATATAGATATAGGGAAGTAACACAAAGAGATATGAAGTACAAGATTTGTCGGAGAGAATCGTGTATTTGCATCTTTTGTGGCATAGAATCGATCAAGTAGCTTCTTTATATGGTCATGCATTGTCGCATCTGTGCCAATTCCAGCCTGAGTAAATGACCCGATAACCCCAAATTGAAAAAATTATAAGAAACAAAATAAAAATATTCATAATAAAGTCGAACTTTATGTCTAATAATTCAAATGTTAGGAATTTATAATAAAGCACAAACAACTTTGAAAAAACACCTTGTCCATGCAACTGAGGAGATCGGCTTCACTTAAAAGAGGCGGCGGCCGAGTCACTCCAGAATCAAGTGTTAATGAGGTTGGAATAAACTATACAAGACAAAATCAACAATCAACTTCTTTTAGAAATTCCGAGGGGGGTGGGGTGTTTTTAGGTGTTTTTTTTTTCTTTTCTCGTTTCAATTGGCAGCTCCTGCCAACATTTTGAGAGAGAGAAGAAATGATAACAACAGGAGGCCTGACCTGTTGACCAACAGTGTATGTAGGGAGCAATGAGCCACCCCATGAATCAAAGCGATATACATCCAAGTAGTTTTTCTACAAAATAAAATATAAACATTGCATCAGAAAATGCATGATACAACATATTTTGGGGGAAAAGGTGTTTTTCTAAGCTATGCCTCTGGGTTGTCACAACATCTTACAAAAAAAAAATGGAGATAAATTTCATTACAATGATATGCTACTATAGAATAAAAGAACGAGAACATTTTTACTTGCAAGTTTATTTGGAAATAGTCGACAGAGAAAACTCAAATGTAAGCAATATAAATAAAGATTGTACCGCAATAATTGCACGGCCATTGGCGTGAAACTGTTCTCCTGCGATATCTATTTCAACTGTGGTTTCAGCTCCCACAGCCGGCTGTGACACACATGCCAGGAAATGTCGCACAACAAGCTCATACAATTTCTGGCAAAATTTAATAAACACAAAATAATGAACCTAGAAAATGTGAAGTATCTCATATACCCTAGTGATAAAGGGTTTGGAAATTATACCAACTAATTTACAGCGTTTGCAAACAACATCCAACATTTCTAACACTTGCATCAGACACCATACTTTTTAAGTAGTATCCAATCTTCAGATTAATCCGGCACTAAATGTGACAATTTACAGCTATTTTCAATAAGCAATATTTCCCCAACAAAAACAAGTTACAACGAAACATAGAGGATTTGCTAGTCTGTATCTGCTGGTTCAAAGCAATTTGAATGAGTCACTCAAGGGTAAATTAAGTCAAACTTTCATTGACTGGGAGTCTTAGCAATTGACACTAAAGGTGGTGTTTGCTTAAAAGAGAGAGCTACTGGCTGCTTTTGAAAAATAGTCATTTAATAATTGATTCGTGTACGCACACTATGATCTTGGGTCCAGTTTGACTCGCCGGTAGAGAACTTAGTTGGGTGAATAGGGGGATGTGCCTTGTCATCGTGACCACCATTGCTAGGGTTTCTCCATAGTCTTGCATCTGGGTCAAGAAGCCGTTGTGCATACGGGCCCCACGCTGGATGCTCTGCTTGGTCCCGAACTATGCCCTGGGTAAGAAAATTGAGAACCCAGCTAATATCAAACCATTTCAGTTAGACTTTGATGATTTATCCTTCTTTTTTGTTTTTGGAGAGATAGAACTGAGGTAAGTTGCACCAAGGCTAAAGTGGGTAAAAGTGAATTGAGCCTCATTTGAGATGTATATTGTACAGTTTAGGGCAAATAAAAGAATGTTGGGTTGAATTGGGATCAGAAAGTTGAGTTTACTCAGGAATTAGTTGCACATTGTAAGAACTAGCTTATTGTAGAATTGGGATCCTGGTACCATATAGACGAGGAATAGAATAAGTAGATTAAATTTCGATTACCAAAGTAAATAGGTCAGCTGGTGCCACAGAGGTACAATTTCATGATCAAACCCTATAGTATTATCACAGCATTAAAGCAGAACAAATCACAGGAAGATATTTGGGTTTTAAGGTGTGCATTAATTCCAAACCTCCTAGAGAAAATAGGGATAAAAAAATAAAAGGAAAAATTGAAATAGAAACTGGCCAAAAAAATCAAATACTAACAGTAAGGTCTGTGTTTGGAGAGAAGTTGTCTGTCTCAGTACGAGGATAGCTGATGAACCCAGCTTGATACAATGCTTCAGCAACCTAGATGGACAACATATAGTGCCGGCATTTTAAGAAAGAGTTAGAGATGATGTCACAAATATCCAGTATAAACAATTATAATTGTGTAGACCTTAAAAGAATCAATCAAATTTATCAAGAAAAAAGTATCTTTCTCATTTTGTTATTTTATTTTCAAGGGGTTGCTGGCCTTTGTCAGGTCCCAATGATAAAAATATTTCACAATTCACCTTCATGGTTTGCTCCGAGCTCATCCTGAAGTATCTGGAGGCACGTTTTTGAAGCTCAATTGTATTCAAAGGGTATGGTGGGTACTTTAATTTTTCATTATTTTTCACATTTATTACCTAACAAAAGAGCCACCAAGGGAAAAAAGTGAAAAAATAAAATAGTTAAACACCCATAAGTGGAGATTTGTAAGCAAAACTCTATTTCAAATTTTATATGTGAAATATGGCTTTCTTACAGTTGCAGTTGGCTCTTCAGTGCACATCTCATATATCACAATAGCCGATGCATAATCAAACAAATGACCCCGTCTACAAGGAAACATGAAAATAAATATGAAAAAAAGAACACCCAATAACTGATATGTCCAAGGAAAACCTACTATAGTACCTATAGTAGTGTACTGCTCATATCATTTTCTTATGGTTTTCAACTTTCCAATCCTGAATAATAGCTTTACTTATGATGTTATTCAAAATGATTTTCAGAAACACAGACGAACTTCAACTCACATCCAGGTAAACGATGCAGTCCCATCCTCTGATGTGTGGGAGCAGTTTATAGTCCAAAACTCTTCAGGTTCATGAGCTTGTATTTCCCAATACCGCTCCACTATAAACCCTAGAGTTGGAAACTGAATGGTAATAAAATGCCAATGTTAAATATCCGAAAATGCTTGTGAACATTTAATATGTTTGTAATTTTTTTGTCAGGGAAACCTGGCAGGGGCCATAGCTCAGCACAAGATTCCCTTCTTCACCGAAATCAATTATAAATGCATCCTTTAGAAGCATTGTTTGAAATCTAGTAAATGAAGCACCTATTCTCAAATCTATTTCCTGAAACAAAAAGATTTCCAAAAAGAAGAAGATACAGCAAAAGCATGTAATCTTTTGGGTATACAATTTAAATAAGTAAATGCATTAAAATAACCTGTCTTGCATCAACTGCATCAGCAAACAACTTGTTGGGTCTGACAAGATTTTGAGCAGCCTCGTGTATTTCTCTATTTAAAATCTCAAAGTGACTAATTAACATTCACTTAACATTGTAGAAAATCAAACATTATTTTGACTTGAATGCATGGTTACCTCTCGATTAGAGCAGAAAAATGAGCTCTATAAATGTTGAGGTTGTTTTTTGCACCAGTGCAAACTTCTATTACTTCGAATGCAATGTTCTCACCTTCTCTATCACAGTCAAGCCACAGTACCAGCCATTCGCATTTCCTGGCTTCTTCCTCTAATGTTGTTTTAATATCCAACTTGTCCTTCGTATTTTTTATGAAGTTATGCATTTAATTTTGTATATGCAGAGAAAGAACTTGTTAGAGCCTGATTTGTCCCCAATTGATAATTGATAAATCCAATTAGAAATAATGAACGGAAATTTTGTGTATATTAATCAAATAATTGAAAATTGTCTCATGAATGACTGGTACAAGTCAGTGCCAATTCAGATCATGCTGGTCCAAGACTGAAGGATACAGATTTAGACCACTGGGACAGCAAATATGGAGAAGTCAGTTCACATAAAACTGTAGAGAGACCTTGCAGTCAAGTTGGCCAACCCATAGTCAATAAGACCTAAGTAGTTATATGTTATTCATGAATGAGCACATGTAATCATAAGAGAGCCAATTTAATTATGGTTTTATTAATGGATGTTTGTTACAAGGGAAATGGACAGTCCATTTTGGTTTAAAAGACGCTGAACCAGACCGCTTGATCCCCTGGCAGCAAAAATTGAGAAAAGACAAAGCAAAGGTAGAGTAAAGAAACCAAACTTGAAAAACATTCAAACAAGACCTAGTAAATTTTAGCATATACCTGTGGTACGAACTTCCGTACCGGGGCCTGGTACAGCGTGGCGGGATCACAAGAGGCCCACCTTTTGTACCTCTCGTCAAAGTCGAGCTCCATCAAATGCCCAGTGACTGAGGTGACCACCATGGAGCACCTTTGATTTCGAATCATGTACTCAAATTCAAACACTCGATTGTATCTCGACCGTCCATTTCTCACTCGCATACCGCCGCCGCCACGACGGGACAAGATCTCCGACACTGACTTCGCCACCGAGGGCTTCTCCGCCACGTTCAAAACCCTAATCGCGCGCCCCGACATGGTAAGTTTGGAGTGGGAGGTGATAGTTCCCGAAGAGAGGAAAAGCGCGGGTTTTCTCTTTGTTTTGAGAAATTAGCGGAGAAAACCCTCAGTTATAATATAATAACTTTACTTAAGAATCCCGTTTTGCATTTAAAAAGAAACTGAAAAGAGGAGTGTTTAAATACCATTATTTTTATGTCTGTACTGTTTTATTACTTCTAAAAATTCAACAATTCAAAATATAAATTTAATATCAAAATAAAATAGACATATAATATTTATCATTTTCAACAAATATATAGCAAATTATTTTATTTCCTTTTTGGTTTTCTTAAGAATATATGAAACCCAGTTGAGGTTAAGTTAAACTATATTTCGAATTATGTTTCGTTTTATTTTAATATCCATCAAGAATGGTAATAATTCACTAAACGAATAAGTTTCTGAAGTTGATAAATCTCATAAAAGTAAGGTTCAAATGTAAGTGGGATGTGTACGGGGGAATGTTCATATTTAATATTGCTCAGATTACAGATCGATTGTGGATTTGTGAGATATTGTAGATTTTGATTCTCTTTAATATCTTCAATAAAAGTTGCTAGCTACTAATTTTGATACCGATCGAGATATTAATTTGTTTGAATTTCATATAATGATAGTGAAACTGGAAACCTAGTGTTGGAGTCGGGAGACGTGTCAACGAAGAAACAAATTCCATCAAAATATTCCATTTCATGCTTAATTTCTTATTACTATCTTGGTTGGCAAGGAACTCTAATTCTCTAAACGCTACTGAAAAGTCAAAAGTACTTGCTACAAGAAAATAATAATGCTAGCGAAACTATGCTGTCAAAAACCCCCATTAATTACATTTATTTATCAGGCAGGACATTTAAAAGGTGTGAAAAATCTCAATATTTATTAATTAATCACGAGCTCCGTTTCAAGCCCGTTGTGCGCGTGTTAAATAGAGATTGGTGGGCCTGGCAGCTGGCTAGTGTCGCTGTACGGATATTTTAATTTCTTGACTTATTCGCTCCACGGTCTCAGGGATTTTTTTTAAAAACCGTAAATAAAATAATTAAATCTACGAAATCAACATGATGACCGCAAGATTTACAAAAATCATCAGAACCGAGATGCCAATTCGGTCCCAACGAATCACCGGTTGTAGAAAAAACGTAGGCCAGACCGAACTGCCAATTCGGTCCAGAGGCTTTTTTTAGCCTGGACCGAATTGGCAATTCGGTCCAGTTTTTTTTTTTTTTTTTTTTTTTTTTTTTTTAAAGATTAGAGATGAGCAAAATTTGACATATATTAGCATATTCATACTAAAAGAGGAGGGATCAAGTTACAACAACCATTTTTTTTATTTTCAAAGTCCAAATCGTCGATCCAAACCGTTCAACATGATCTCCACAATAAAATGTGCTTGCAGATCAAATTTTATATTTTTTTGAATTTGTTTACTATTTATTAAGTATTTTACAAAAAATAGTCATATTCAGACCATTGAATTTTGTACCCATCTTAATAAATAGTAAAAAATTCAAAACAATGTAAAATTTGATCTGCAATCACATTTTATTTAGATAATCATGTTGAACGGTTTGGATCGACGATTTGGACTTTGAAAATGAAAAAAATGATCGTTGTAACTTTGTTGTAACTTATTTAGATAATCACATTTTATTTCAGTGTTAGATTTGTCTCTTAAAAAAAAAAAAAAAAAAAAAAAAAAAAAACTGGACCGAATTGGCAATTCGGTCCGGGCGAAATTACACGCAAGGCCACACAGGAAGTTGCTGGGAACTGTGAAAAACAGCCAGACCGAATTGCCAATTCGGTCCGGAGAAAAAAAATTCGTTGGGACCGAATTGGCATCTCGGTTCTGATGGTTTTTGTAAATCTTGCAGTCATCATGTTGGTTGGTTTCGTAGATTTAATTATTTTATTTACGGTTTTTAAAAAAAATCCCGGTCCCAGAATAAAACTGAATCCATATCCTCGACGGTACCGTAAAAGATTCTCTT
>JAJGRW010000257.1:1521652-1658517 GCA_025461045.1 Carex parvula
TCGAGAGCACCTAGTTCTACTCTCTCTCTCTCTCTCTATATATATATATAATTAGTGTATGAAACAATCTTACACAAAAACTAGTTGTACATAAAACCTTTGAAGATATTATTTTATTTATGCGTTAAAGTTTTGACTAATATGAACAAACAAATTATTAAACTCAACCTTTACAATGATAAAAACAGATTTAAAGTAAAAATCGGTATATATAAGCACGATCTATAATATACAGATATTATGCTTGTGAACATAATGGAATTTAGTTCATAATATATCATTTGTTAAATAAAATGAATTTTTGAATGGTCAAATTTATAACTCTTCATGTACGATCAACCTGTACTAAATCATTTGAATATGATTAGTAAGTTTATCTACAGATTCACTGACACACCTATCATTTTGTTATATTTGGTAATTGAATTTGATTGGTAAGTTATCTACAGATTCACTGACATTGTTATATTGTACCAAGTCTTTAAGTTTTATTTCAAAAGATGAGACTAGGGGTGAAAACGGAGTAGATAATTTCTAATCTGTATTCGATCTGTATTTGACAAATAAAATAGATATTCGTGTGGATATAAATACGATATATTTAAGTTTTAATTATTTATATCCGAATAATAATTATATATATTATATAGTTTGATATATATTATGAAAAAATTATCTTATTCACCATTATAATTAAATAAATATTATGTACTTTAGTACTTTTTAATAATATATAAAGAGAGAGAGAGCAAAAATAGGATGTGATGTGCTCACCAAAGAGAGTTTGGTGAGCACAACTCCAAAACTATATCAGATTGATTTTGAACGATGAATTTAAACCGTCGAAATCCATGTACTTCATAAGTGATGCATATCCATGCAAAATTTGAAAGTTCCAAGTTGATTTGCTACAAGATCAAGCGGTCAAAGAAATGAACCTTTTATAAGTTGTTTTATATATTCATTTTTTATCATTTCTTTGACCACTTGACCTTGTAGTAAATGAATTCGAAACTTGCAAAATTTTGCATGTACATATATCACTTATGAAGTACATGGATTTCAACGGTTTAAATTTGTCATTTGAAGTCAATCCAATATGATTTTGGAGTTGTGCTCACCAAACTCTTTTGGTGAGCACATCACACCCTAACTTTGCTATATATATATATATATATATATAATAATAAATATCCGATTTGTGTCCGTCTAATATATGATATGTATCCAAAAATTAAAACAAATATGAATATAGTTTTATCACTCTGTTCCGTATCCGATCCATCTTCACCCCCTAGATGAGTGTTAGTGCCACAAGCTTTTATCAAATGCGACTATTTATAGATGAATCACCATTTGGAATGGGTATGCATGGTCAGATCCAACATGATGTATGTCCTGAGATACTCATTGGAAGATATTAGAAAGAGTATCACCGAATTAACAGAGAAAGAGAAAGCCATAATGGGTAAAAAAGCAGGAAAGTTGGGTTTAGCAGCAAAGCTTGAATAAAATATGACAAGGCTAAGAGAGAATATATTAAGCATAGATAGGTCAAAGTTGGCTCCGAAAGAATTTGAACATCTTTTATTAAAGCCTCTGGCAGAAGGGGGTATCTAGTATATAGGGTTCTTTCTATTGGATTTTTAATTTACGTCTTCTTTTTGTGTATATAATGTAGGTTTCTATTTAGTCCCTTGTCCTAGTGTGGATTTATGGATGAATCACCATTTGGAATGGGTATGCATGGTTAGATCTAACATTATATTCACAAAAAAGAAGACGTTAAAAAGTCAAGAGAAAGAACCCTATATACTAGATACCCCATTCCCGCAAAGGCTTTGATATAAGACGTTTAAATTCTTCCAGAGCCAACTTATTTGACCTATCTATGCTTAAAATATTCTCCCTCAGCCTTGACATATTGTGTTCAAGCTTTGCTGCTAAACCTAACTTTCCTGCTTTTTCATCCACTCAAGGCTTTCTCTCTCTCTCGTAATTCGGCAAAACTCTTTCTTATGTCTTCCAACTCAATTTCATGAGCATTGGCCGATGCATGCGAACTCATGCTCTTCTTCTCCTCGCTTGCAAGCTCAGTCTCCAATTCAACCCGTTTTGAAGAAGACTCTGTGTAGTCTTTCTTTATGTCAACGAGCTGCTGCAAGCGACTTCTTATTGGGTCTACAATGAACCCATTCTCCTCTAAAGACTCAAGGCAGGCAATTTTCTCCTCAAAGACCTTCGCTGCAGTGTGAATCGAGAGCCTCTCAATTGAGTCTGACAGTATAGAATATGTCATCATCAATCCAAGAGCCTCACCTTCCCTCTTGTCCTTGCACTCACTGCATTTGAAATAGCACTATCCATTTCAAGATGTAGACATACTATCTCGTACATTTCTATACCGGTCAGGTACAGACCCTAGCATATGTTACTTTTTGGCTAAATTTTGGAAATATTCATTTAGGTTACACATCAAGTTATGGTTGAAATGATAGTAAAGAAAAGTAACAGCGGCAAATCTATCAGGTATCATACCAATCACTATAGGTACACTATGCGCACCTACCAGTCAAGACTCAAATTCTTAATCAACATTGTCTATTTACAGAGTTGTGTTATTAGCAAGCACTTGAAATTATATTATGTGAGTCAGGTGCTGACCTAAAAAGGTCATCAGGTCAGCTTGACAAAGAGAGTACCTTTTAAGCTTCATGAAATGAGGCGTCTGAGGAATTTGACGGAACACCTCAAGTGTAGTTTCTAGGGTCTTCCATACGTGTGAAGTCTTTTCAAATGGTAATAGAATGTCAAAAGTCACTGATTTGACTGGAGTGTGCTCTGCCAAAGTGTGATTGTCAAATTTAGAGTTAGGATTTGGTTCTGTTAAGACTGAATTCTCCAAGAGAGATAGTGGATCTGCCTGGTCAACACTTGGATTCCTGTCAGATGCTCCATAGTTGCACTTGAGTTGAGAGGCTGTAAATCGACCAATTGGCCCTTGCTGATTTCAGCAACACCCTCAGTAAAAGAATCTGGTAGGAAAACCACAAGTTTTGCTAAAAACCACAAGTTTTGCTAATAAGGATTATTATTTTTTTTTTGCATTTATTACTTAATTCCTAGCCATAGTATATACACACAATGTTCCCTCTGTTTGTTTAGTTTTATATTATATTGTTTTACTTTTCTAAATTGTCAGGTAGGACCCACATAAAGTAAATAAATGATCATCTTTGTTTCGTGTTTTATCTTTATGCTCCACTCTATTTAGGCTAGGTTAGGCCTGTTTGTCTAGAAATTGTAATCTACCAGAAGTGCCACTTCGCAAATAATTTCTCACCTTGAGTATTAAGCAAGCATTGGCAATCTGAACCTACAATATGACCCACTGTGCTGTCGTGGGATGAGGCTCCAATTGCATTCTCCCCAGAACAATCAGCAGTGTAGTTTGTATTAGAAGCTGTCAGGTAGATTGGTTATGCCTTAAAATATATTTCAGGGAAAATAAATTAAAACTGAAATACAGGAAAATAAAATAAATTAAACAAATATGCATTTCTCAATTATATTGATAGTTATTATTAGTTAAGCATACACAGTTTCTGTTGACATTATGCTGATTTCTCACCATTTGTGTTTGGCTTAGGCACATCACTAGAGCTCTCATTAGATAAATTCACATCCTTTTGCTTTTCAGAAGTAGTCTGTCTATTGTGATTCACCTCATCTTCTACAAAAATTTCGTTGGGAGGCTGTTTTTCTCTTCTTCCCCTAAATTACAGCAAGTAAAGAAGTAATCTAGTCATTTTAGGTAAAGAATGCAGTAATAAGTGAGAAGATACCAAAATTAACATAAATAAAAAGAAGCAAAGAAAACTTAAATTAAAAGAACAGAACACAAAATTAAATAGTGCGCTGACTGATGGCAATCCTTAAAAGTAACAAGTGAGGAGATACCTTAGAAGGGCTTTCCCACTTTCTCCACCTCCTGCCATTCCAATCAAACCGCCACCGCATGTTAGAAACATTGAAAAGCACAAACGTATGATAACCTTTATATTCCACGGCCACAAAGTAATTGGAACCACTTTGACCACAGAACACTTTACCAGGAGACCAACCCCCATCGTGAAAAACCTCCACATGAGAACCCACCACGAAGGGTTTGCCTCAAGCATATAGTCAACGGCAGGCCTCAAGTACTGAGAGTCAAGGATCTCAGTCAGGTCCCCATTGGGCCGTGCGTTCAGGCTATCATACTTGACTAGGTAGTAGGACTTGTATCACTTTCTCAACTCGTGCAGGGAAGTATGATGGCCCGTAATCATCTTTCAAACCATACACTTCCACTTTGTCACCTTCTTTGAAGGTTTCTTTTTTCTAAAAAAAGTAGATAAATCTATCTGTCAACTTTGCCTCAATGAAAACTATTCAACCCAAAATTGGCAAATGAACATGAAAAGAGGGGAAAAAATAAACTCAAAAGTTATAATTGTCTGTACTGGCAGGGGCGGATCTAGGGCGGGTCTAAGGCTTAGTCAAAGGTGGCTAAGCCACCCCTATGATTTTAAAATTTTAATTATACATATAGGAATTTAATTGAATTTTATATTTTTTTAATTTTTTATATAGTCTAGCCACCCTCAATAAATGACATATGTTTAGCTGTAGCCTGGTGGTTAAAGCTCTATTTTATGGTTGAGAGGTCTTGGGTTCAAATATCACTCATCACAATTGTAGATTTTAATTTTCAGCCACCCCTATCAAAATTTTCTACTTCCGCCCTTGTGTACCGGATACTGAAGCTCTGGCCACAATGTGGTCATCTCAAACAGGTCGGGACTATCATGCAATCAGATCATATGTGAATGCTTCTTAATGAAAAAAAAAAAAAGTTTTGCAGGTTGTTGTATACCAGGCATATTTGTTCATTGTTTCCTATTATTCTTTTAAAAAAAAATCTGACAAACACAGCTGAAAAACTCTCAAGTAATGTACCTGTTGTGCTTCTCCTAGAACGGGAACCCACTTGCCATCGACATACGCTAATTGAGGCCTGATTTCAGCCGGCTTAAATTGGAAGACCTCCCTTGAGTTGGGAAAAGACACAGTGTATAGACCCGTCGCAGGATTCCTTATACCCGATACCACTCCATGCCACCACCCGTCACTGTGGTATGCCTCAATGAGGTCATGCATTTTAATATTTAGGTCTTCATCCTGCACAGAGAGTGATGTCAAGAAACACTCAGATATGAGCACTAACTTGTGCATTGATGTTACAACGACATGAGTAATTCATGGTAGAAAATAGCATGTTTAAGAAACACTGAAATAACAAAAAAATTCAAAGAAAAAAATCTATCTCTGGACACCCACCAGTCGTAGAAATAGACCTAGCAATAAACCCTATTTACAAACCTTTACTCACTTAAAGTACCATTCTTCTAAGATTACTCAAATTTCCAAACAAAACTCCAGTAAATATAGAAAGACAACAAAAATGGCCATAAATCCATACCTCCTTACCACCACCATGTGTACTCAAACGGCGTGGGGCCCGGGGCCTGACATTCTTGGCGTGCACATCCTCTACTTGCAGCTTCTGTCCATCATCTTCCGAAAGATGGAGGTACTGGAGCTTGTACTTGACACACCGCGTTACAGTGAAACGGTTCAGCACCTTCGCCTCGTACCAGGAGCCATAAAATTTGACCTCCACCTCTGCACCAGCCGGAAAAGCAACCTCCGTTAGCTGTGAAACGGGGTTTTGCGAGGAGATGGAGGCTGCTCCTTCAACTGTATCCCTTGATCGAGCATTTTGGGTCTGATCGGAACGGAGACACCTCCTCATAAACAGGAAATAGAATTCGCGTAGGGTTTGTGATCAGAAGCAGCCAAAGCAAGAGAAACGATTTCAGTCAGCGCGATTTGGAGAGGCCGAAATCGCGAGAAGAAATCGCACCAAAAGAGCAGAGATTTGGCGAGAAATGATTTTGTAATGGTGAAAATACGTTTGCACCCTCGTCTTCTTCAATAAAGGAAGTTCGAGTGGTAGAGCCCTCTCGCTCATGAGCGATAGCTCGATTCCCGTCAGTTCTTTACTTTCCTGTCGGAAGATTCTCACCACACAGCCATAGGTTGAGAGCCCTCTCGCTTCATCTTTTCTTAATCTGAAAATGTCTCTGTCGCTCTTGCTCGGTAAAGAAGAAAGAAAGATGTAGGGTAAAGATTGCAAATTTTCCTGTATCTATGCTATGTGCATCCGGAGAATGCATCTCCCACTGAGTTGGTTTTGTTACAGATCTCCAATAGTAATCTTGATTATATGTACAGGCTGTTATTTTTTTATCCCAAAGGAATAAATTACTGTTTTGATGTTATTGATAGTGGTTCAGATATGATTAAAATAAGAATTTGTACTGAGATTATGAAATGGAGTGTTTGGATTTGCATATCAGTCCGGTACTGTATTTCAGATTTTAGGTTTTGTGCGATCTATATTTCAATGGCATGTGCAATAAATAAGATAAAAAGTATAACTTTTTTCAATATATCTTCAAATTAATTCTTTTTTTTAATTTAATCATTCCGATCATAAAAATTCAATTTGAAATCATTTATTTTCAACTCTATTTTATTGAATGAATTAAAATCTTATTATACCTTTATTCCGATCATATCGTTTGTCTTCTTTTTTTTCATCCTTGACTCACTGTCTTCTTTGTCTTCGCATTTTTGCTGGAAAAAAAACAAAGAGTCAAGAACGAAATTTGTAACACCATAGCCAACTCTTATATATAGAGCAAAGTTAGGGTGTGATGTGCTCACCAAGAGGGATTGGTGAGCATAATATCAAAAGTATATCGGATCGACTTCAAACGACGAATTCAAATTGTTGAAATTCATGTACTTCATGAGTGAGGTACATGCAAAATTTTGAAAATTTCGAGTTGATTTACTACAAAGTCAAGAGGTAAAGAAATGAACATTTTATAAGTTATTTTATAAGTTGTTTTATATATTTATTTTTAATTATTTTTTTTACCACTTGACTTTGTAATAAATAAATTCGAAACTTTCAAAATTTTGCATGTACATGCATCACTCATGAAGTACATGGATTTCAATGGTTTGAATTCACCGTTTAAAGCCGATCTGATATACTTTTGGAGTTATGCTCACCAAACTCTCTTAGTGAGCACATCATACCCTAGCTTTGTTATATATATAGAGAGAGAGAATGGCTAATATACAAACGTTTGTTCCTGGACTCAGGAACAAACGATTTGGTTCTCCGATTTTCAAAGTCAAACAGTCGATCCAAACCGTTAGATATTCAATCTATATTAAAATGTGCTTGGAGACCAAATTTTACATTTTTTTGAATTTTTTTTACTATTTATTAAGCTGGTTTGAAAACCGCTGTTTTTTAATGCTGCAGAAATTTAATAAAAACTGCAGTTTTCAAACCATCTTAATAAATAGTAAAAAAATTCCAAAAAATGTAAAATTTGGTCTCCAAGCACATTTTAATATATATTGAATATCTAACAGTTTGAATCGGCTGTTTGGACTTTGAAAATTAGAGAACCAAATCGTTTGTTCCTGAGTCCAGAAACAAACGTTTGTATATTAGCCATTCTCTCTCTCTATATATATATATAATAAATATCCGATCCGTGTCCGTCTGATATGTATCCAAAAATTAAAACAAAAACAAATATGAATATAGTTTTATCACTGTCTGTTCCGTATCCGATCGGTCTTAGTGAGTTAGTGTTAGTGCCACAAGCTTTTATCAAATGCGACTATCTCACCTTTTCAATACATTTCAAAATTTCAAAATCTAAATTGTATATTTTTTATTTTCATGAGGAACGCATCCCAAGAAAATCACTTATTTTGGAATTATTTTATATTAAATCAAGTGGATAAATGGACTAAAGTCAATTGATAAAGGCTACTTTAGATCTATCTCTATATTTCTATATCATAACTTCCCGTAGAAGCATTGCTTGTCAAAAAAAAAAAAAAACAAGATGAGCGAATTGAATTTTGATGTCTAGATTTGGCGGCAAATATTAAGAACAATGTCAAACATTTTCGTCAAGATCCCGTCTCAATATAATCAGAAATCATTAAAAAAAAAAACCCAATATTTAATACTATATTTTGGTTTCAAATGGAGTTGGGATTTGTATAGGTCTTTAA
This sequence comes from Carex parvula, assembly GCA_025461045.1. Lineage (NCBI taxonomy): Eukaryota > Viridiplantae > Streptophyta > Magnoliopsida > Poales > Cyperaceae > Carex > Carex parvula. The sequence continues at coordinate 1,529,870 of JAJGRW010000257.1, forward strand.
AATTTTAAAAGTCAAGAGTCTTATATGTTTTTCTTTGAAAATTATGCAACAAATGTAACAACCAACTTGTTTTTCGGTTTTTGATGATTCATGACCTAAGCCGTGAATATAACAAGGTTTCAGGCCCATAATAGGCCCATCATATAAATTTTCTTTAATATATACGTAGTTAAAGTAAACTGGATTAATTTATTATTATCGGGCCCAAATGTTCCTGGACCAGGCCTTCATTTTTAATCACACCTATTAGCCCAGTTTCATTTCTACGTACTATCTACAAATTAATTTGAAAGTCCAATTGATTTTATTTCTGAAAGTACTAATTGACTTGTACAGTTGTACTATTATTGCAAATAGAGTTCACCTAATTAAATTACTTTTTCTTACCAAAAGCTTTATAATTAAAGCTCCCTTCTGACAATAGAAGGTGCACCCTCTCTCTAACCTTAACTTTTGTTCATCGTCTTTTCATCCTTTTAACCACATAAAACAAGTACTTGCTATGATTTCATCAATAAATTAGTAATATACAAACCACACAAAATAGTTGCTTGAGTTTTAAGCTTAGCATCAAAACTTGCCGTATGCTCTCAATCTGATCAAAGCTCCTCCAAGTGGCAACCAACAGAGATATAGATGCTTTGCTTTACATGGAATAAAAATCCAGCCAAAAGATGAACTTTAATCAAGTCATACCTCACATATATAATTATATTGACTTAATCTTTAATTAGTCATCCTAATTAACCATCAGTCCATCACTATATATATATATATATATATATGTATGTATATATATATATATATATATATATATAGAGTAAGGCTACGGTGCTTTGCAAAGTAAACCACCCCGTTTACTTCGGGCTACTTTTTGAATTTTGAAAATCCAAACAACCGATCCGAACCGTTCAACATATTCTAAACATTGAAATGTGCTTGGAGACCAAATTTTACATTTTTTGGAATTTTTTTACTATTTATTAAGCCACTTTGAAAGTTTCTGATCTGGTGGTCCAGAAAATTTTACTGTTTTTTACTGTTCGCCATCGGATCAGCGATTTTCAAAGTGGCTTAATAAATAGTAAAAAAATTTCAAAAAATGTAAAATTTGGTCTCCAAGCACATTTCAATGTTTAGAACATGTTGAACGGTTCGGATCGGTTGTTTGGATTTTCAAAATTCAAAAAGTAGTCCGAAGTAAACGGGGTGGTTTACTTTGCAAAGCACCGTAGCCTTACTCTCTATATATATATTGTTATCTATAATTATGGCATACATATTTGAAGCTAGATCCTATACGCTAGATGAATTAAAAATTAATGATACTTTAAGCAAGCTTTTTATGGAGTCGGACGTAATTAATTCAATACCTTTTTCTTACTTATCATAATCGGTATGATAGCCTTTGGCAACTATATATATATGACATGCTCACTCACCCGTCCAAAATCTAATACATGTATAAATAGACTTAATTAGTTTAAGTCATACTATCAAAAATTTTATATAGGTAACATATCTGCATGTTGATCTTTATTGGGAAATTAACTATCCTTAATTAGAGGATATATATATATATATATATATATATATATATATCTCATGCATATACCCAACATTGAGACGTGTGCAAATTTTGAAAATTTTGAACGGTCCATATTGGTTTTCCATTAAAATAACTCTCCTCCACATCGTACCTACCTACTGGGAAAACTTAGGACTTCACCAAAACTAATTTATTCAATGTTTGATTGACAGTTGCATTAATTCACAATGAATCAAAATGGAAATATTGGGTCCCCATAGCCATAGGTGTTAAAAATTAAAGTAGGCTAGTGAAGATGTATGTATGTGTGAAATGGAAATATATCTGCTATTATTCCTTTGGATAACAGGACCCTGTTATTCCTCATCCAGCCACTCAACTTCGTTGAGATTCGTGTATGAAAAAAATATCTTTGTTGAGATTCGAGCATGAAAATTTTGAATGGCCAGCATATTTATTTCCGTGTGAAATGCCATGTCGGTTTATAAGTTAATAGAGGATCCGTGCCTGATAACTGACAGTGACAGAATATATGGATCGATAAGTAGGTACTGCATGGATCAATTTCTGTTCAGAGAATCAGAGACCCAGCTTCTGCCCCTCCAAGTTAAAATCTGGAAACAATTCTAGCTATATATATATGTACCCTTTCTCTCTTGCTATGTATGCAAATGAAACGATTCCATTCTCCGCACCCGTCTCTCTCTCTCGACCGATCGATGTACACCTCAAGTTGAGGGGAGTGTTGTCTGATTCGAGGCCCTTCCTCTCTCTCTTTCTTTGTATGTATGAGGTCATGAATGGCCTCGGACCAGGCTTCATTCCCCCCAACTCATAAAATGCTTCACAAACCCCCTCTGCCGGTCGAACCACCTTACAGCGGCATCACAAACCTCACGATTTGATCGATGCAGTTTAAATAATGAAGAGCTAGCTCTTGTGATCTTTTTCATTATGTATGTATGTATGGGTAAGGTAACATTTCTTTTCTCCCTTGCAATTTCTTTTTGTTTGTGTATTTGCATGTTAGTTTATGATGCCATGCCACACAGAGACATAATTAAGCAACATTTGTCTTAATTTCTTCTGAGATCTAGCTGTGGTTTTTGTTTATTTCTTCTTCCTATTGATCATTTTTAGCTGTACAATCTGATATTCTTAAAAATTTCTTGGAATTTTCTGTCTTTCTCTCATTCATGCCTCACCGTATTATTCGAAAAGAAAAGAAAGTTGACGCTTTGATGTTGATCTCACGAGATATTTTCAATATCTGATCATGAATAGATTGCTTTTAAGTTTCTTTCTTGGAAATAAGTTTTACTTTTACAAGACTATGACCTAGCGCTGAAAGTGGTAGGTGGAACTTGTACATCAGGTATAATTTTCTTTTGTTTTATACTTTTAAATAATTTATACACGCCTTCATAATTTGTTAATTTTCTCAATCCTAGCTAAGTAAGTAATGCTATATATATAGGATTTGTTTTCTGTGAATTTAAATAAAGTTGGTTATGTAAATATGGTTCAAGATCGAGTTTTATACAGATTATCTAATATTTAATTTTGTTTAGGTTTCTTTAGTCCCAGAAAGGTATTCTTTGACTAGTCAAGAATTCTATCCCTGCTCGTCAAAAAATAGAAAAGCTTTGTAAGCTTTGTTTGTGCATGCAATATCCTACAATTAACAGTACAACTAGCTCAAAGTACAGTACTGGTACACATCACCATAATGCATCTCATGATTGTGTTCTGCGCGTAAAAATGTTACTGGCGTAAACTCAACCCACCAATTAATCATAAGGTAACATATTACATTAATTAATTATGCCACAAATAGGCCAAACAGTCCTTTATATTAGTTCGTTAATTAATTGATAATTAAGCTATATTGTTGTTGTTATTGTTCCATCAATTAGTAGGCCATGGTCTTAATCTAGGCATTAATAAGCTGACACATTACACATGGAAGTATGCATATGACTTATGAGGGTAGAAGAATTCACATCCAGTGCATATATTACTTGAAAAGGGATCTTTTATAATTAGTGGACCCGGACCGTTCTTTTAACTCTGCACGAATCTCAAAGCACCAAATAATATTGCCCCTGCATGCGCTATCCCGAATAGGCACCATTGTTGACAAGATCTGAAGCCGTAAAGTAGTGGGGTCAACTGCGTAGAATACTTGTGTGAGGGTAGAACAGTGAAACAATGAAGGCGAACAATAATTAACAACCAAATGGGCTTGATACACAGACTCTGGTGGCAAACAAGAGCGCGTTTAATATGTAGCGAGTCACTAAGGGAAAAAAAACTTGAATAGTTCTTTCCATGATGCTATCCCTCTTGCCTCTTGGTAATTGTTACTCTTTCTTTGCAATATATTTTTTTATTTATTATTTGGTAGGTTTTTTATATCTTGTTGCTCATAGGTGTAGGGGTGCAAATGGGTTAGATATTATCTAATCGTACCTGGATCTGTATACGAATAAGGATAATTTGCAGATATGGATAAGGATATGAAATATGCGGATATGGATACGAATTCGGTTTTAATCTGGAAAGCGGATATGGATACTGAAAATTATCCGTATCCTCATATTTCAGTATTTTCGGATATCTGTTTTTTTTTTTAGGTTCTGTCTTTCAACCTTCTATATTTTACTGTTTCCAAATTTTAATTCCCACGGCTCTCTTGACTTGTACCGCTATTTTATTGCTAGTCATATTCAAACTTGCTGTAATCATTAAACATAATTAATCAAATTTCATAATGAAATTTTTTGAGATTCTACTGCTATAATTAATTCTACTGTTATTTTTTTCTTAATTCAATTTATTGTTTATAATTAGTATAGGCGAAATTTTTATTTATAACATTTTAAAAAAATAAATTAATAAAATAACCATTGTTTCTGGTCAATTCTATATCTAACACGGCCGCAGAACACCGGAGCGGACCCATTTGGGGGAGGCCGCAGAATGCCGGAGCAGACCCCCATATGGGTCCGCAGAATGCCAGAGCGGACCCGTGTCCGCACTATGCCGGAGCGGACCCTGTTTTTTTTTTTTTTCTGATTCTTGAAGTTGATTATGATTTTGTTTTGGAAATTTTTATAAAAAATGTAACGTTTGTACTGGAAGTTGTGTGTAATTACTTATGTTTGAAATGTCGTTTAATCTGAAATTGTTGTTCGTCGTTTGTTTGATCAAAAGAAACATTACAATAGAACAAGGAGCCATATAAAGAAGTATACAATAGAACAATGCTAATGTTATCGGAAATTACACATACGTCTAATTAACCGAAAATAAACAATATTTTTACAAGTACAATTAAAAAAACAACATTAACTCTCAATCTCGTGCAGCTCGAGCAGCTCTGTTTTGTCTTTCTTGTGTATCTCGGCCGGCTTGGTGTCCTCTTCTCCTATTATGTAGAACATCCATCCACATCGGAATTCTGTCGTGCTGTCTTCTGCCCACAGAAATATTTTTTTTCTCTGGAACAAGGACCGGGCCATCGTGTTGAGGCCATTCCGACTGATTTCCATAAACATGCCATTGTGCGCTCCATGTGTTGATCAGTGTATGGATGTGATAGTAGTGACTTACAAAGACGCCAGGGTCGATGCCTCGGAGACGACACACGGACAGAACATGAGAGCACGGTATTCTCTCCAATTGAGGCTTCTGGCACGTGCAAGTTACCGTGTGATCATTCCCGATTATCACCGTGTATTTGTAATTGGCCTTGGTAAACCGACCAGAATCGTCAGGTATGAAAGCGTGAACTCTCTCCTGTGTGGAGGTTACCTCGAACTCGTTGTTGTTTCCAAAGCCCCCCAGCGTCTTCATTTTATCGGACCTCTCGAACTGTTTGTTGATCAGCTACGAAAAATTAAAAAATAATGAAGAAGTCATATTTTTTTAACAAAGTTCATTAAAAATTATGAAGAAAGAACTACAAATAAAAGTACCTGATGCACACGACACGAGAATTGTTGACCTTGACTGACTTCCCATTCCGCTTTGGCCCTCCTTTGTGCAAACCATGTCATACATTTGCAAAATGTGTCTTCAATTATTGCTGCAACCGGTAGCCTACGAGAGGACTTGAAGACCTTATTAAGCGACTCGGACCCGTTTGTAGTCATGATGCCCCAACGATAACCACCGTCCAGTGCTTGGAATATCTTCCATGGTTTGGGGCACTCGTTCTCATCTTGATCCAAATATTTACCCACACCGTCCAGCCAATTGAGGGCAATGTCACATGCCTGCCCCATTACTTGCATTCCTTGCTCGTACCTCCTCATCTTCCTCTTAGCCACACATATTCTAAAAAAACGGATTGCCTTATCACTGCAACCGTTCTTCTTCATGTTCTCGGCTATGTGAGTAGCACAAAGACGGTGAACACATTGATCCTCATCCTTCTCGTTCCACCCCATATCATCTTGTCTGAACACCTTCTTGATACCCTTTCCCCTATCAGTGATGACACACATGAATCTGGAGCGGATTACATTAAGGCGCAACCATTTCATGAACCACGCACAATCGTCATAACTCTCTGATTCTACCAGTGAAAAAACCAACGGGAGGAGCTGATTTTCAGCATCGTACCCGGTTGCAATCAACAGCTTGCCTGTGGTAAAATAAATTTTGTAAGAGCCGAAATCAACTAAAATAAATAAAGTGAAAACAATCAAATTAGTTACCTTTATACCGGCCTGACAGGAAACATGCATCAACTGTGATGACTGGTCTGATATGTTGAAAAGCAGCTATGCACGGTCCAAATGCCCAAGCCGCCCTATGAAAATACCTCCATGGTCCAGGTTCACCAGTGGGATATGAGGTCACCTCAAACAATGTTTCTGTCAATAAATTTAAAAAAATAAGTTCAATTTTTGATTGATAATGAAATGACGTAAAAATTGAAGGAACAATGTAGTACCTGGGTTGCTTCTTTTGATTGCCTCCAACAATGGAACTACAAGAGCGTATGACCCCTCCCAACTGCCAAATTGACGGGCTATTGCCAACTCACGGCTACGCCATAGTTTGTTGTACGCCGGTATCTGACCGTTGTACCTTTCAGCAACAGCAATTCGGACAGCCTGAATACTCAAGTCGACATCGTTCCTCATGTGAGCGGATATACACTCGGCAACCATAGCAGATGACAACTGGGCGTGATCTATTCTTGTCGCATCTGCGTGGCATGAATGTTGTGTTGGGCATTTGGAGACACGCCACTGTGTTCCATAACCGGTGGCCCTTGCGAGTATGTACCACCCACAGTAACTGTCCTTGCACTTGAACCTCATTCTTGTGCGGTCACTGTGCGTAGGTTTTACCTCTTTGTTGCAAAGGATGTGAAACCTGGCAATTGCGCTCTTCATTTCCTCTTTTGAGTCATATGTTTGTCCCTCGGACAATTCATTCTCATACTCTGCTCTACTTCCAAACAAACCCGAATTGGCTTCCATAAACCCTGATGTGTCGTTGAAAGCATGAATCGGGTGCTGAAACCTGCGATCCATCTTGAATTTCCTTGATATTCCGAGCACAGGCCCGGTATCTTCCTGGTCAGAATAATCGCTCATACCCTCAGGATCAATATGACCCCAATTTTCCTCTGCCTCTAGTATTTCCGGATCCACTTCTTCATCAGATTCATCCGGATACAAGTTTGACCCCAATGAGCGGTCCGACTAGATGAAGGCTGGTCAGTCTGGGATGGGGCCCGACGGGAGGGTCGGTCTCTCTGAACTGGGGCCCGACTACTGGACGGTTGGTCAATTTGGACAGGGGATGGACTAGAGCCGGATGAGTTACCCCGACTACGACCCTGGATTAACCTCTGAACTGGGTTCGAACGCCGGGCTCTGGTAACCTCCACATATAGGTCAATTATCTTGTATGCACCCCCAGAAAAACTCATGGTTTGGTTATACAATACATGCCAGACTCCCTCATTCTGAATTGGAAATAGTTGGAACCAGGTTTGTGCCGAACTAGTCGGCATGCTAATTTTGGCATCAATTTTAAGGTCATACTGACCCTGATCCAACCCCAAATTCTGACATATACTTGATTTAAGTCCCAAATAATCCGTACCTGGCAATACCGGGATCACAGTAACAGGTCCAATACTGTAGTAAACCCCATTAGGACCTGTTAATACATCCCCACCAGTGTAGATGGATACCATAAGAGCCATTTTTTCAATTCAATACAGAAGAAACCTACAATTAAAAATTAACTAAATTAATTATTTTAAATTAATTATTCTAATTAAATTATTCTAATTTAATTATTGCTAAATTAATTATTCTAATTAAATTATTAATCTACTGAAATAAAAATAAAAAATTTAAAAGAAGAGAGAAAAAACTTACAGATAACTCAGGAGAGAAGGTGTGAGAGTGTGAAATGAAATTTCGCTGTCATTTTCGCAATATAAAGAACAGGGGCCGCTCCGGCATAGTGCGGACCCGGGTCCGCTCCGGCATTCTGCGGACCCATATTGGGGTCCGCTCCGGCATTCTGCGGCCGTGTTAGATATGGAATTGACCAGAAACAATGGTTATTTTATTAATTTATTTTTTTAAAATGTTATAAATAAAAATTTCGGGGCATTAACTTCATGTTATCTAAATAAGCGACACAAGTCATTAATAATTTTTGGGATTCAAACGGGTCAAATTTGATTTTACTTTAAATTTAGATATTAGTTTCAATTATTATTTTAATTTATATATATATTGTAACTGCATAACAAGTAAACTATATATTTTTTTTAATTAGGAATCTGAATTATATATGTATATATATTTGTATCTGATAATATACCATCTGTATTCGTATCCGTTTAATATCTGATATGTATATGTATCCGACTATATTCAATACGTATCCATATCAAAGAAAAATACGGATACTGATATGATTTTATCCCTATTTGATCCGTCTGCGCCCTACATAAGTGGATGTTGTTATGCAGAATGTAACAATAGGTTAGGTAATATTAATATTATAGTTGTAAAACTTTTTGGTTGTTTCTATTTTAATAGAACTCAGTGGCTTCTGCTACTTCTCCCATAAAAAAAAACAAAGAAGAAAAACTTGAATTGTTTATTTCTACAAAAAAAAAAATGGTAATTAATAGTCGGATGTAGGTGACTCGCCACATCTTGTTGTGGTTGAAACAACCACAGAGGATCCAAGTCTATCCAGGTTTGCAGTTAAACTGAACTTGTACTCAAAGGAGGTCCAGAACATGCATTTGATGTGAGTGAATCTGATTGGTCGGCATCTAGGCATCAATAGATAAGGTGGGGGTAGTCTGGGGACCAATCTCAATTTTTGTCATGATTTGGACCCATGCTACCTAAATTATGTCATGAAAATATAACATGCCATTACCTATATAATAAAAAAACAATTGATAGTTTTACTTTTAAATTTTAATAATTATTTTATTGATTGTTATGATTGAGAAGAAAAATTATCAATATATTCCTTCTTACCCATATTATGTGCTATTTTCTTTCAATATATATGGTAGCAGTTATTTTTTATTAGTTAATATATAGTAGCAATTCTTAAAAAAAAAAAAAAATTATGGTGCTACAACTTTTTTGGTGACATAATTTTTAATAATCTTCATTCTGTATTCAATTTAAAAATCTGAAATTCAAAATACAAATTCGTTAGAAACTTGAATATAAAAATATTAACGCAAAAGAGAAATTATGAAGATTTCCCCCATCTCAAATGAGTCCGGATCCCCTAAAGTAACCCAATTTTTTAGTTTAGACGTGTACGGTGCCTATTTGGTGGTAGCGCAGGAGGCCAGTATTATTTGTGAGGTCCAGGCTCTTTAAGATTCGTGTTAGATCATCTTGGACGGTTTGGATCAAAACTCAAAAATTGGGTTAATGCACTGGATCTGAATTCATCTCAAATAGCCTGTCTAGTGTGTAGTTAATTGTAGTCTAGTTGTATACTCAAGACGGAAAGAGCGGCTACTTGTCTCCAAATTTATCTATCTTTGGTAAATCAAAGTAGATGTAGCATCATGTATCTCAGTCAAAGGGAGAAGGGAGAAGGTATCATGACCTGGCATGTAAGCAATGCAAAGACTCATAGTCATACGCACTCTTTGACCAGTCAAATACAGAAAGCAAGGGAGAACAAGATCTTCTCTAAACAGTACCACATGCATGAATATATATTTACATGGAATTTCGTGATCTCGAAGTCACGATTTGGAACGATGGACGCAAAAGAACATAAATTCATATGGGAATAATTATTAATGCTCCATTCTTACCCTTCTACTAAGAACTTTTTGACTAAATTATACACAATCCTAGATATTTCTAAGGGAATAGTGTGAAGAGAAGAAAATTACAAACTATGATAGATGTATAAGTCTAAGGTGTGTGCCCTATTCATCATAAGTTAGGCATTTGGAAAAAGGTGCATTTGCCAATTAAAGTCCAAGATACGGTCTCATGTGGACATGCATGTATTACCAGTTTTCTTTTTATCATGGCAGAGAGCACATGTAGAGAGAGATTATATTCGGTCGAAATGTTGACCTATTACTTTCAAAGAAAATATAATCTGCACGTCAAGTTAAGATAATTATATACTTGGAAGTCCTAATATCTCTTATATGTGATAAAATGTGATAATAATTTCAAACATTTTAAATCATTTTGATAAAAAAAAAATTAGGATACCTTTATCCCATTCGAAGTGGAACAAAATCCACAGAATCCCGTATCTTATTATTTGAAGGTGTTGTGCAGTGTAGTTTGATTTGGGCCTTGAAAAGATTTTACAAAAACTTTGATAAACTTTTTGAAGGGTCCTAAGGTTTCAGTTTCAAGTTCTGAGTTCGATAAATCAGAAAAAAAATTATGCAACATATACTAAACCAAACCGAACTCTAAGATAACAATCTGAACAACAATACCCAGAAAAGGGCAAGAAATAATACAAAAAAATGGCAATACAAATATCACCTCCTAGTATAATATGTCGATCCTTAATTAATAACTAAGATTTATTGTGGTTTTCTCATGGGCCCCCTCAAAGATGGACAAAATATCCTTAACAACATTCCTAACAGGTACACAGGAGAAGCGGTCGGTGCACCCATTAACAAGCAAACCTGAAACAAGAGACACCATACAAGACGCCTCACTTTCTTCAAGTAACTCGGTCCAAAATGCATAATCTTCGTTTATTTTAGATTGTTTCAACAGATCTAAAACCTTCTCTAAATGGGCTACATTTCTACCCGCTCCACAACCAGTTGCCGTAGCACCACCTACTGCATTTGCAAGCATGAGGGTTTGAGCTGCTGGCAAGTTATGCAGAAACCCAAAAGCTATGGCTGCCGTGAAACTGTCCCCACACCCAACTGTGTCCACTAACTCAACCTGGTACAAAATTTGAATATAGTTAGGTTTGCAATCCCAATAATATGGTAACTGACTACATTAGATGTGACTACTATTCGGTTTAACACTATAAACAAGGAAAACATGGGCAATCTGCTCATTTGCATTAACTTATTATCTACACTAATTATGCTACTCTGCAAAAATATATTAAAATATGGAGATGGAGGTGTCAAAATGCAAGCATTGGAAGTTTCAAGACAATTAAAAAGTAGAGAAAAAATAAGGCAAAGAAAAAACCTTAAAAGATGGTGCACAAGAAACCATGGAGTTGGTAATCATAAGAGATCCCTTGGAACCCATCTTAACCACAACCCACTTTGTCCGAGAACTGTTTTTCAGCAACTCCTGACCAGCCTTTATCGCGTTCTTTGTACCCGTTAGCGACTCAGCCTACCACACAATCAAGTTGCTAAAGATCACATATACATATCATTCATCATGAAATTCAAGCACATAATAGATTTTCAAATTTATCTTGGATAAATAGACTAGAAAACCCCAAAGAAACACAATGCAAACAAAACCAAAAAATGCAAAACAAAATGCTCTTTCCAAAGTTCCATCATACATTCCAGTACAAGGGCGAGTAAGTTACCACTTACCAGAATCAGCTATGCTGATCTTTAAGTGCCACAATGAGTCCAATGAGGAAAAATTAGACTCTCTAAAGTTGCAGAATCACCAGAAAAATGCAATTGAATGCAATAACTACATAATAAAGATTGTGAAAAATAACCTCATCAGAAGTTAAAAGGAGAACATCACTTAGCCTGAGAGAGAGATCAAGTGCTCTTCTCTCATCAGGCGTACCATGAAAGAGAGTACTGCCACGTGGACCAGGGTCGAAGAAAACAGCTGTGCCAGAACTCATTGCACATTCAATTGAAGAGACTATTACATGGGGGTGTAGTTCGTCAAAGGCATACCCATTGCAAAATAAAATTTTTGATTCCTGAATTGTGTTTCTGACTTTTTCAGGCAATTCCTTTATCCAACTAAATGCTGGCTCTTCACTAAAATCTGCACGGCTAATATAACAACAAAATAAAAAAAATTAAGAGTAAAAATATGTACTTTCAATTTTCTGAAAGTTATGGTTCTTATAATACATTACCAAAGTAGCTCCTAATGCACCACAGGTATCATATCTACATTAGCCAATTTCCTTAGAAAAAGACCCTTAATCCAGAATAGGCACCGTACCTGGTAAGTTCTTACGTACCAGCCAAATATTTCCAGAAATCTCAACTTTTTCTGTGCTAAAATAACCAAACAATAATTGATTGGTGTCTAATAGACACCAAATTAAAAAAATGGTGCTTTCTTACTAACTGGTAGGGTAACTATTTTGAGAATAAAGGTTCAGTACCTACAAAAGCCATGCCGCTGGAAAGGGTCAACCAAGACCCAACACAAAAGCGTCTCGTAAGCATCACAATATGCTTCCAAATCAGTACCATCCATCATACCGACTGAGCCAATATGCTCTTCATGTAAAACTTCTAAAAGAAAATTGCCATAAATTTCATCACCAACATGGCCTAGGGTAACACACTTCAACCCTAGACGAGATGCAGCTATGACCAAGTTACAGTTGCCCCCCGCCTCCCAAAATTTCTACACAAAAAAACCATTACTAGAGTTTATTGATTTCAATTAGGAAGCAATTAAGGAGACTAACAGCTGCCATGGTATTCACCTGATGCAGCACCAGCTTTGACATAGCATTTGGTACTGGACCTGACATGGATGGGAATTGGTACCCTAGAGCACTACGTTTGGTATTAGGCCACATTAGTGCATAGCCATCGGCTGAGATAAGTGTCTTCAGAAAAATATTTCAATTGAGGTCCCAAAGAAGCTCTCTTCAACAAAAATTAAACAGCAAACTGTACCCAGCTGATAAACAAACTTTTCTTTCCCTTGGCCCTGGATACAAAAAGAGGAGAAACTAAATAGAAAGGGAAAAGTACAAAAGAAATCGTTATACCCAACCACCCCGCATCCAATAAAATGGAAATCGAAAGAACCTGAAAACCTAATCAATCGAGCAAATCGTACAATGAGAGGTACAACTTTTTTGTATAACAGGCTATCGTTCCTATGCGCTACCAGACAAGCTTATCAGATATAAAATATTCTGGCATCGTCGTTACGTAGTGACAGGGAGAGTTATATCTAACCATCCAAAAGTTGAAATAAATCAAAACATGTAATACGAAAACAAACCTTATCAGGAGGAGAAGAGGCCAGTTTCTCCATATAGTTCTTTCTTTCATCTCTATTCGCTGGAGGTAAGCTCGGTACATTTAACACAATATCCACACATAGATTTCCTAACGTGGCAAGATCTGCAGCCTTGTCCGAATCCAATCTCTTTGACGCCTCGAAATTACCATTCAAGCTGGCGTGTACACCGGAGAGGCGGATAGGTCCGGCGACGTAGCGGTGTAACACCGCTCGCCGCCGCCGCCGGGGGAGCTGGAAGACGTGCCCGTGACTGGAATTAGAGTTACGGCTTGTGACGGGGAGACTTGTTAGGGTTTTGACGAGGGACATGCGGAGAGGTTTAAGGTACCAAAGGAGGTGCAACGACGGAGAGAAAGAGAGTAGGATCTGATTCGAGCGCTGTTTTTTTATTATATTTTTTTTTCTCTTTATTCAAAAAAGGGTGGATTCTGTTCTTATCGGTGCATTTTGTTCATAAGGTCATTTTCTAATTATATCTTTTGTATTTTTTAACAAAATATTTTTTGTAATAAGGCTTCGGTATCAATTTCATGTTATCGATAATTTAAGAATACAATCTCTCGGGCGGATCTATGTGTATCAGGGTTTGTGCTAAGTCAACTCATAATTTAAAAAAAAAAATTATGTATATTAAAATTTAATTAAATTTTTACTTTTGTAAAGTTCGTATATAGTTTAATTTTCTCATATAAATATGTACTTGTAATCTAGTGCTTAGAGTTCCACTGGATATTTGTAAGGCTTTAGATTCAATTTTTAATGATCACATTATTTTTGTCTTTTTACATATTATGTATTTTATAGTTTAGTTCTCTCTATTTAAATTTTCTAATTCTGCCCCAACAATTACTTAACTCGTAAATAGCATCACTATCTTGAAATACATGCAATTCAAACGCTTTAATATCTCTCCGAAGTAAGACTAGATTATTTTTATTATGAAGGGAGATAGAGGTTAAATTTTTCTATAAATTAAAATTTTGTATTTTTATCTTTTAAAAATTTTAAATTTAACAAGAACTTATATTAATAGTTTGTTTTATAAAAAAAAATTACATAACACTTATTTATTCAACTATTACAATCTCAATTTTTATAATTTTGTCTCTTATTTTATTCAATTAAATCAACAGTCCAACAATTAGTTGAGCTCTCATTAAACTATCATATTTCCAATGCTTACAATCTGCATGAGATTTGACGACAAGGGATTAGCATCTTACATTTCCAATCCCTTCTCTTTTATTTGGGTTTCTAACATACGACCTCTCACATCATTTGTGTTGTTTTTTATAATTAGATTAGAGACTGATTCTTTAACATTTTAAAAATTTATCAATTTAACTCTTTTCATCTTAGTTTTGCGTCTCCAATTAGCCTTGTGATGCAAATGTTGTTTTTATTTCATGTTTTGAGAGCTATGTAATCTCTGAATTGATATGAGATTTTAATAAGAATTCAATAGAATTTAATGAAATAAATTCAACGAAATAGATTTGGAATGAAATTTTATTAATCTAAATGAAAGTTGGATCAAATAAAATTCAGTAGAAAGATTTTGTAAAAGAACTTATAAAAATTGTTCGACATTAAGAAAAAAAATAACTACTTTTTGTGTTATAATAGAAGGAGAAAAAAAAATAGGTAGAAATAACTATTCACTTCTGTTAGTTCAGGGTTGGACATCTGTCCTATTCTGGATTAATTTATTTTTATAAACTCATATGTATTGGGTTGTTGTTATACTCTAAATTTCGTTGAGCTATTCACTTCTGTTAGCTTAGAACTACGAAATATTACTTCATTTCGTTCTCCACAAAGACCATAGGACTGCCATGAATGCCGTAGTCCAGTTGTTTATGCGCTGCCTGGTTTGCCGACATTAATGGTGCCCCGATGCGACCCATGTCGATTCAACCGAGTGTCTGCATTGTACCAGAACCTGAAACCGACTCCAAACTCGCTGAGCATTAATACATTCAAAGAACAAGTGATGAGCTGTTTCAAATGGACATTCATCACACATCACGCATCGCAATTCGCAATTTATGCCCCTTCTTTGCATCACCTCATGTGTCAGAATGCGATCTTGAAGCAACAAATAAGCGAAGATTTTCACTTTAGATGGCGCTCCAGTTGCAGACCATCTCCATATGAGCATATCATCATATCCAATTAAGACCGGAACCGTACCAGTATAGAAAGACAGAACAGGGTACGCCTCAGAAATCGCATCATGCAGCGAAATGAGTTGCGATTGCGGTCTCCTTTGCCTATCTCTAATGGATCTTATAGGGCCCGAACCCCAGTGATCATACCAAAAGGAAATGGACTTGCCACTGCCTGCTTCCAGAAAAATGAGCCATTAACTAGCCAAATAGTAGGACCTTGTCTGTTTGGTCTGTGAGTTCTGATTTTGGTTATAATCGAACACCATAAGGAACCCGGCTGAGTTGTCTTCCACCACCACCGAAGAAGAATTGAATCATTTCGTAGTTGCAGGTTAGGTACTCCCATTCCGCCAAACTTTTTTCGGGTACAAACAATTTCCCAATTAATCAGTGGCACCCCCCTTCCATACATCTCCTGGTGATTTCCCCCAAAGGAAGTTCCTACATACACTTTCAATCATTCTAATCACCCATTTCGGTAACACGAAGCATGTCATAATAAGAGAGCAACTTCCCATGCTACCCTTCAACGCTGCTTTCTATCTTCTCTAACAGGGACAAAAACATCTGATCTACAAGGAGCTTTAATAGAGAGAGGCATGCCCAAATAAGATACTGGCATTTGTGTCTGTGCACAGCCCATAACACTAGCAACAAACCAAGTTTGGTATTGGTTTAAATCCAAGTTTGGAATCTTTTTCATTTCTCTTCACTTGGTCATATTATCAAGCCTTCACCGCAATCGAAAATTCTCTCTCGCACTTCACCATAAGCAATTTCATTTCAATCAAGAGCAAAAATCTTCAATCAGTAGGCTTAATTCAAAATATATACATTTTAACTGTCAGTATAATTTGTTAGACAATTGCAAACACTAAAAATTGACATGGATTTGAATTTTGAAGAAACGAGGTTCCTTGAATTTATTACATCATAATTTGGGTTGTCCACTGACGTTCTAAAATCTGTTAGAAATTCAAAATAATTAAAATGGATTGATAATTTAATAAAAATAACGAGATTCAAATATATTACCCTACTTACTATATTATTATACTTTTAGTGATAAATAATCACATCGACAATGATTTTGTTCGTCCGAAGAAAATCATCCAGTGCAGAATTTACTTTTTTTTACGCTAAAAAAAATAAACTATGTACATTTGAAGAATTAAAACTGCATGAATTTTAAATTGTCAAATAATAAACCCTATACGGGGCAACAAAAATAGACGAAATTTCTTAACACCCTTCTAATTGCATTCGAATCTTACTTGAATTTTCTAAATTTTGAAACAACAAAATAATATGCGTACACAAAAAGATTTAAACACTTAATCACCCGATATTTTTATTAATATCCAAAGTTTAATACAAATTATTATTTATACCAGAATCGGACCCAATATCGAAAAATGCCCAAACCGGCCAAAAAATGGCCGGTTTACTCCCCCCCTAAGCCAGCCATTTTCTGGCCGGCTTAGTCATTTTTTTTTTTAAGAGACATTATGAAGAGAAAAAATAATGAAATCTAACACTGAAAATTAAATTTGAATTTTGTGTTTAAATTATTTGTTAGATTACTTCTTTTGATTTATAATTAGCATATTTATACTAAAATACACTATATTACTTGAAATTATGTTGAATTACACTATATTACAATAAATTATGTTGAATTACACTAAATTACGTTAAATTACGCTAAATTATAATAACTTCGCTAGTTATGCTGAAATACGGTAAATTACGCTAAAATAGACCGATTCTGTGCCATCTTTCATGAATCATACAAAATAGTAAAAAAATTCTGAAAATAGTAAAAACTGGTATTCTACAAGTTCATTATGTAACTAATTTACTGAGCTACTTGGATTGAATAATAGAAATTAAAATCTTAATCGGAAACTTCAACTCAAGTTTTAAGGCTCTTCCCTTTGTTTTTTGACGATTCTGAATTTTGGAATCCTGCATCGCGGGCACGGACGCATGCGTCTTTTCGCAAGCTTTTCGAAAAGTGGTCATTTGCTGAAATCGGACACTCGAGCGCCGTTTTATGACCGTTTGAAGTTTCGTCGTCGTTTTTCACCTTTTCAGTGAAGATATTGTCTCTATTCATATGTAATTTAGCATATTTTAGCGTAATGTAATGTAACTTAGTGTAATTTAACTTAATATAGTGTAATTAAACATAATTTCAAGTAATTTAGCATATTTTAGTATAAATATGCTAATTATACATCAAAAGAAGTACTCCAACAAACAATTTAAACAAAAAATTCAAATTTTCAGTGTTAGATTTCATTATTTTTTCTCTTCATAATGTCTCTTAAAAAAAAAATGACTAAGTCGGCCAGAAAATGGCCGGCTTAGGGGGTAGTAAGCCGGCCAGAAAATGGCCGACTTAGAATGGGAGTAAACCGGCCATTTTCTGGCCAGTTTGGGCATTTTTCGATATTGGGTCCGATTCTGAGTATAAATAATAATTTGTATTAAACTTTGGATATTAATAAAAATGTCGGCTTAATCACGGATGGCCAAACCATTTTACTAAAGTGGGAAAAATGGCCAGGCCGAGCCTGTTCTGTCACGGAACAGAACGGTTACGGTACGGAACGGTACGGCACATGTGACTATTACTTGCCGTGACTCGCGTGTCGCGTGTCGTGACCATTTGCTTGCCGTGGCCATCTTTTGAAAATTTGGCACGGCACGACACGTCACACGAAAGATCTGGTCATGACACGGCATGGCACGTGGTCACACGAGTTACGTGTAATTAGGACCGTTAGATCTTGATCAAATGGTGAATCTTGAATAAACTAACATAAATTATGGAAAAAATAGTTAAATGTGACCAAATGTGACAAACGTGATCAGTCACGTTTGGGCACGGCACGTTTTGGCACCGCGTGACTCGTGTGCCGTGATCATTTTTGACATTTTGGTTACGGTACGGCACGGCCCATGTGACTGTTCACTTAATCACGGTACGGCACGGCACTAGACTAAAGTCACGACGTGTTATTCACGGCACGGCACGTTTTTATCACTCTACTTTTTACCATGAAATTAAATTACTTCGAACTATATAATACTTTCAAAAGGGAATCTAATTGGATTTCTGTGTACAATGCAGATAGCAATATTATAATATTTCTGTATCGGATTTAATTTTTGAATCATCTTTTTCTTAATCTAATCAAAGGCTTTAAAATATAAGTTATTATCCTCGTGCTGCGTGACCGATGGTGGATTTGTAATAATAAGGGAGCTTTTAGTGCGAATTTAATTTTTTGCACGAAGCATGAACAAATTTATACCGTTAAAAACGGGAACTACATTTGGGGCTACCCTAGAGATGATCAGAACCGTCTAAATATACATATACAGATCCAACGAACTAACAAGTACAAGTTTCGATCTCACATGCGGATCAGGGAATGGGGTCGATCTGATGAGTACCGGACCAAATTCGGTCCGATTCCAGTAAGAACCGTTAGCATTAGATTCGTATGCACTTAATTCGCGCAAAAATTAAGTTGTTCACGCGAATCTTGATGCAGATTAGACGACTCTAACCTTACATCGGACCAAATTTGGTCCTATACGCATTGCACCGGATCCTGTTCATGCGGATCAGTCATTCGGATTCAAATCGCGAATAAATCCAACAGGTGTTTGGGCTGCAGCGCGATAGAAGATCTTGGCTATTTGAATGCCTCCAAATTTGGAAAAGAGAGAGAGAGGCGGGCGTTTGCACAAGCCCAAACCATTCCACCTGTTCTCTCTCCTTCTCTCTCTCCTCCATTGGTGAGCTCCAATCGGTACCTTTCTCTACTCCCATCTTTTTTCCCAAATAACCCTCTGAATGTTTTCTTTTCCTTTTTCTCGATTAAGTTAATCACCTAGCTTGGATACTTCGCCTTTTTATTTCAAATTCGTTGCATAATCGATAACGATTTTTTGACATTTTTCGCACAGAGCTCGCCCCGAATTAACACCATGGTCTCGAAAAACCGTGCTAAACCGTTCAATTTACCTCCTGGAACTCTTTCCCGTTTGTCAGCTGCATGCTCTGAGTGGTGTTTGATAATTTTCCTCTTCATTACCGCCACATTGTCGCATCTTGCTTGCAAATTCGCTCGTTATTTCAGATTGCAAGCACCTTGCGTCTTATGCTCTCAACTCTACACGAGATCATGGTTCAGTGGAGATTCAATCTGTGATGCGCACAAGCTGGAGATCTCCTGTTTGGCATACTGTCAGAGACACAACAAGCTCGGTTTCGCTCAAGATTTCTGCCAGAGGTGTGAGATTTCATTCCCAAACTCGACTGAAGAAGATTTAAAATCTGATCGAGGAGAATGTTTGTGCTGTTTTCGGAAAACAGGGAATGCTCGGATTCTACAGAAAGTGAAAGGGAAAGATAAGGTTAGTGAGAGAAAGGAGCAGCCTTCTGACATGACAAATCTAATTGACTTGGAAGAAAAGGGATACCGTGAGCTGAAGACCATGTCTGATTCTGAATCTGAATACAAAATCAGATCAGATTTCCCGAAAGGTTCAATGCATACCAATGCAAAGAATCCATCTTTCAATATTGGTGTCTCAAATCGGAAGGATGCGGTCTGTGCAGGTGTAATTCCAGACAAGATAATTCGTGGAAATCCAGATATGTCCACCAATTCTATGATCCATTCTGACAAGAAGATTGGTTCGGCAGAGTCAAGTGAGATGGCATCGTCTCATGCCAGTATCGGTCATGGTTTGGAGGATATAAGTTGGAACCATATTGGCACAAGTGGTACTAGAGGTATCAGTCTCTCTGCCTCATCTCGATCTGTCCCTCAACCGGCTATAATAGAAGAATCGGCAAAGGCCAAAGGTACTTTGTTTTTCTTGTTTAATATAACTTCCATTATGCATGTTCATGCTTCTCTAGAACTAGCATCCGTGTATGTTGCAGAGAAACTCCTGATGTTCATAGATGCCATTAGTCGAATATATCACGTGCATGTAAAGTCAAATGAGTCTTTGATCAGTTAATTAAAAAAACAGTCCACACCTGACTACAACAACCGGATACTATACGAAAGCAATGTAGGTATCAATGTGAACAAATAAACATATATTGAAGAAAGAACACCAACTTCAAGAAATTCAGTTTGCTGTAGATTATCATCATACCAATTTTCACCATACGACAGATAAATATTACAAGACTTACATTTGTACAGGCTCTCTCATGTTTCTCTTTCCTCAAGTTTGTCAGTGCCTCTCGATTTCTACATCATGAAAACCACATTCTAATTTTCTTTCTCATGAAAGGAAATCAACCATACACCAAAGCATGTATTACTACTACCTGATACAAACACTTCACCTGTCATCTAAAACCATGGTCTGGATAGGATCACAGATACCAATATACAGGTGCGACAACAATTGCATATCTTGCTTGACACAACATAATTAGGGGCACAAGTAATAATGCTTTTTGGCAACACCTCGCCAAGGGTAGAGAAATTCTATCTGGGCCGTTTTGAGAATAGACCTAATAATGTATATATTAAAAAAAATATAATAATAACAATTTCAATAATATAGAATCACGGCAGTACCTCCAGTACAATGTACTAACTAATATGATTGCAAAAGAAGGCAAAAGATTAAATCATTTTTGCATTTTAGATAGGTAATGATGTAAAATGATGATAATTACTTTACGACATATATATATATATATATATATATATATATTTCCTTTTTTACTAATCCACTTTTCCTGCAGATATAGAGGAAGTTGGTGATTCAGATTGCATAAAGCCAGCTCTCCTTGAAGCAAGCCAAGCTACCTCAGAACCCAGTCCCCCAAAGCGTACCCCATGCCACATTAGCATTCAGCGGGTCTTAAGCAACCGTGCTCCAGTTCAATCCCCTCGCCCCTCTGAAATAATCTCCTCCAAGAGTAACCCTCGAAGCGAAGAGGAAGTTAAAACTTTCATATCCCAAATGTCTACCCCACGGGCCCCCCGTCCCAACACCTATTTTGATGATACCACTAACCGGCGCATATCAATGTCAAGCGTGGATTCATATGAGGTAGACCTGCTTGGAGATATTTCAGGGGAGATCACAATGGATGATCTAAAATCCATAATCCATAATTTGCGCAAAGAGTTGGAGGCTGAGAGGAGTGCCTCGACTGTTGCAGCTAACGAGGCAATGAATATGATAACCAGGTTGCAAAAAGAGAAGGCTGAGGTTCAATTAGAATCATCTCAATATCTTAGAATGATGGAAGAACAAGCAGAGTACGACCACGATGCCCTTGTGAAACTGAACGATTTGTTGACTGATAGAGAGAAGGAATTGCTCGATCTCGAGGCAGAGGTCGAGGAGTTCAAGAGGGGATTTTCAGAATTTGAGAAAAAACTGGGTCTCGGGGTTGAGAAGGGGTACATCTTGGAGCAGCTAAGGTATCTGACAGATAAACAAGATGCAAAAATGGAAGCTTTAGAGAGGAGGGAACGGGAAGAACCGAAATATGAGGTAATAAGACTCCAGGAGAGATTTGAGGCGATTGAGGCCAATCAGAGGTTTACTATGAATGTGTTGAGTTTGATGAAAGAGAATAACCCTGAGGGACTGAAGCTTGTGGAGGAGGTTATGGAACGCTTGCGGGAGCTTCAAAAGATTGCCTGTTTAAAGAATCAATAAAGGATGGAGTGCTGACTGTAGGTGATTAGTTGCTTCTTATACTCCACATATTCTTCTAAAGAGCGATTTGTGACGAGATATTTCAGAACCCAGATATCCCAAAACTTTTCCAAATTTATTGAATTGAAAAGGATATCTGCATAGTTTTGTATTTAACACTAGGATTATTATTCAGAGTAAGGATATTTAATCATCCTTACTTCCAAATGTCGAGAAAAAAAGATGCTATCCATTAATTTGCTTGTTTTGTCAAAAATTACATCTACCAGCAGCGTTATCAGAATCTCCTATTGGTCTTCTTGAGATCATCCAGTCACACAATCAGTTATCTTGCTAGATGGCTAGCTTGTTGTTAGAAACTGGGTTGTTCTTGCTTGAAGAGAAGAATATATTTATTTTCCTTCTCCGTTCCTTTTCTAACATATTGTAATGTTGAGATATGAAAAATTGGTACATTGGCTCCTAGAAGATGAAGTTCAAGATCCTTTCATCTATATTACCTCCGACAAGTGCTAACAAAGTATGGAATACTTTCTTAGGTGATGAAATTGATGAAATTTCTCTAAAAAACTACTATATAACCTCACAGCAACTGTTTAATTATAAGTTGTGGGACTATTACCTAACATAAAACCGGACAACTCTGTGTTTTTGTCTTTTTGTGGTACTAAAAAAATATTATGTTTTGATTATAATACTTGTATTATATTACTAAAAAGAGATGACTGGTGACTTACCGAGCACCCAATGAGTTCGTATTCTCTCATGATATAGATTTTGAGATAGAAAATAATCAGACTGAAAGTGTTAATGCTTGGAGAGGGCACCTTAATGGCCGACCCTACCCAAATGGGATTGCCTTTGGTAGTAGACCGGCTGCTCAGGTAGAGCCGCCCACCCCCCCCCCCCCCCCCCCCCCCTCCACCTGTGGATAATATGGAAGAACTTCCACCTACACTAGTCATCTCTCCCCCTTTGCAAAACCCTCTCATCTCCCAGTCAGCCCCCACGGTCCAACGGGGACTTTATTTTACACCCCCTCACACCACTCCCAACCTAGCTTCTCCTATGGTACCTAGAAGACGAGGAGGGGTTGTGATTGCAGAAGGATAACATGACACCAGACCAATTTTAGGTCAGTCCCCACCTCCAAGCAAGGGTAAAAAACCTGTGCTGTCAGGTTGTCGTCCCCCAGATACTCCTATAGTTGAGTCTGAGTCAGACTCTTCCGATGAAGACTCTTTCCAACGAGCATTAGATGCCATTAACAAGATGGAAAGAGGGGGGACTTCCACACAGGGTGGATGCTCTTCTCAGTACCCTCCCCCTCCCCCCCCCCCCCCTCTCTCATTTCCCAGAGCAAACTCAACCTACCCAGCATGTTCAGCAACCTGTGATTCATCAACACCATATTTCTGAAGATATCTTTCTTCAATTTGCCCTGCATGACATGGCTCATTTTAACAAACCAGCCAAGCCTTCTTCGGAATCCTCTCACCCTTCTTCCCTGGTTCCAGCTTTCACTGCCGAATCTGATAGTGAGAGTGTTCTTCATGTCCCAGAGGTGCCACCTCATGTATCACAGCAGGCATCTGACAGTGACAATGAACTGATTGCAGATATGGTTGACAAGTTTTTAGATGCAGAGCCTCTATCTCAAAGAGCTAAGAAATTACAAGCCCAGAAATTGAAGTCTCGCAAACCTAAACCCCATCTGCCCCAACCTGGAAAACAAGTTAGATTTTCTACACCTTCTCCTCCTTCTAGGAGACCTCCCAGTAAGAGTAGAAGTCCATGTCATAAATCCAAAACTTCTGGTAAGCAAAAACCCCCTGGATGGAAACACAAACCTAGATCTCCATCCAAAAAAACTTGCTCCTCCTCACAAACCATCAATACCCCTGTGATAGTCCTCTCTGACACTGCCACTGAATACACTCATACCCCTGATCCTCATGAATGGAGATACAACAAAGCCATCCCTAGGAGAAGTTTTAGGGTCCAGATGAGACCTTCTCATACTCCAGTAGTACATAGAGCACAAAAGAGGAAGGCATCAGGCTCCTCAAAGGCAACAGGTATCCCATTAATCCAAAATTTTCCTTACAATAGATTTAGTGTAGAGCAAATTATACAACTCTTCTCAATTTATAATATCACCTTAGGGACTACTGATGATGATAGGAATCAGCTTATTTTGGCAATTCAAAATCTCAGTAGAGCTCAATTTGAGCAAGTTTTGCAAACAGTGGATTTCCAACCCCAAAATACACATAGACACATAAATTTAGGTTTGGACCAGCTTACAAAGGTCCAACAGGATTTGTTAATTGGGGACCAGTCTGCATTATGATAATACTTAATTGGAATATCAGAGGGATGAACTCCCCTAGGAAAAGACAGGCTCTGTCTGATTTCAATGCTAAGTATAACATTGATTTAGTTGCCATTCAGGAAACCAAAAAAGAAACTTTCAGTTCTAGAATTCTGAGATCACTTTCACACCAACTAGATATATGGATATATGCCCCATCTATGGGTAGATCAGGAGGGATCCTCTTTGGAGGAGATAGCAATAAAATAGAGGTGATTTCACATACTATACATCAGTATTGTCTAGATATTCATTTAGTTCATAAAATAGATCAATCAGAATGGCAGTATACTATAGTGTATGGTCCTACAATTAGAAGTAAGAAAAAAGAACTGTGGATAGAACTAGATTTAGTTAGGAATAATAATACAAAATTCTGGATCCTTAGTGGGGATTTTAATGCAATTAGGCATCCCCATGACAAGTCAGGGACTAATTTTGATATCCCCATTAGTCAACAATTTAATCAATTCATAAATAGACATAACCTCCTTGAGCATAAACTTCAAAGTAGGAAGTATACTTGGTCAAATGGAACAAACTTTGCCTTGTTGGATAGATATTTTACTACTATGGATTGGGAGCAGCAGTATCCATCCAGTACCCTCACTGATTTAGCAAAAAATGGCTCAGACTGATACCTCGCATATTTAGTCTATTTTAGGCCTGTTTTAGTACCAGATTCGTGCCCTAATTCACCAGAATCATGTGCATTTCATCGATATATCTTTAGAATTTGGTACTGCTGAGTGTTCGTTTGTTTTCTGCAGGTTTGGAGCAAAACACACGAAGAAACGGCGATTTGGATGATGAGGTACGACCCTTACCAGGCTTGGTACGGGTCTCACCAGACTTAGCCGATTTCAGCTCATCACGCCTGGTACGGCCAGGCCGTACCACTTTGGTACGGGCCGTACCTAAAGGCGGCCTGACAGATTCAAATCTTGGCAGAGGCTATTTAAGGCGGGGAGCTCTCCAATTTCGAGAGCTTTTCATTCCAGATCTATTTGAGAGCACAGTAAGAGAGAGAAAGAGAGCTGAGGAGCTAAGAGCAAGAAGGAAGGAAGAGGAAGAGGCAAAACTCGACGGATCAAGCTTCCTCCACTCGATCCCTTCGATCCATGGCTTTCTTATCCCTCTTATTGTATTTTTAGATCAGATCATGTGCTGTGAGTAGTTACTTTAGTTTCTAGGGTTTAGAGATGGATTCTTGATTTGCTTTGACTTTCTTTGACTTGTATTTTGTATGAACTCTTTTGATTGATTGATTGTGATTTCTTTGCTATCTCTTGCTTTGATTGCTGTGATTGTGTATGATGAACCTCTAGGTCTAGATTAAACCTATCAAGGTCATGTGATCATCTCAATCTCTCAACCAAATCAATTGTTTAGGGTAGACTTGTTCGAATTGAAACCGAGAGGTTGAATTCTCCTCTAATCGACAGATTAGAGGGTGCCTTAGGTCTCCAATCAACCAGCTAGGGTAGATCTGTACCAACACATGAAAATTGAGGTGTAGAAATCCCTAAAAGGCAATCAATTGCATTCCAACCTAGATCTTGATCCAATACACGAGAGTTGAGGCTTAGGAACCTTAGGTATGGTCAATTGAACCTTTCTAAAGAGTTTAGCACAAGGTACCAGCAAGAAATGCATCAACTCGAACTGGTAAGCTCTGTTCTGGCAAGCCAGTACGGGTGTCTTACCAGAGTGGTGCGGCCTTGCCTTACCAAGTGGAGTACGGTCTAGCCGTATCAACTTGGTACGGGCCGTACCACTAGAGGCAGATCACAGATGAAATCTGAAACTCTGGAAACGCCTTTTATCCATAATCAAAACAAAGTTTACATTTCTTCTAGCACTTTATTACACCTGTTTGTATTGTTCAATTTGTTTGAATTGATCTTTTAGGAACTTAAATACCAAACCAAATCTTTCTCACTTCTAGTTTTTAATTGAGTTTGGTAGATTCTAACCTAACAATTGCCCGTCCCTGTGGATCGATACCCGATTATATTACTCGATAGGGGTTGTGCACTTGCAACCCTTACTCGTGAAGTGTAAGCGCGGTTTTAAAAGGTACGCCCTCAAGCGTACCGAAACTTGCGTTGCGCTTTCGCGCGAACAAGTTTTTGGCGCCGTTGCCGGGGAACGGTAACCAATTGCCTAGTTAGATTTTACCTTACTTAGTTAATCTAGATTTTATCTTGTATCTTTCTTGCTTTTTCTTATTCAAAATCACTAAAAACTGGCTTTTGAACCCCCCCTGCAGGCCAATACAGGTAGAAATATCATCTGAGAAGCAAGGGCCCATTGTTCGATCAAACTCCTCCAGACTCAGCCGAGACTGCTCAGCCACCCTCTGGTACGGCCCGTACCAATTCAGGCACGGCCAAGCCGCACCAATCTGGTCCGACCCGCACCAAGGCACCTGAACCTGAAGAGATGGCTGAGGCAGAGGACGAAGCCCGAATCAGACTGGAGGCAGAGGCCAGGGAAAGAGAAAGAGAAAGGCAAGAAGAAGAAGGCCGTCTGACGGACGATGATGCGGATGTTTTCATGCCTCGGACCCTGCGGGAGTTCAACGTGCCGAGAGCTGGAGACGTGCGAGGTGCAATCCGGCTGCCACACATTCCAGGACAGCAACCGAACTTCAATCCGGGGGTTGTCAACATGGTGCAGCAGAACACCTTCCACGGACTCGACCACGAGGACCCGCACGCTCACCTCCAGACCTTCCTCGAGTGCATCACGACCTTCAAAACCAACGGTGAGAATGCTGATTACACCAAGCTTGCTCTATTTCCTTTCACCCTTAGGGATAAGGCCAAGAAATGGTTAGGATCTTTGCCTAGGGACTCTGTTAGAACTTGGAAGGACTTGTCCTCTGACCAGATACCTCACAAGAGGACAGCCAAGGTAAGACATGACCTGACCAGTTTTAGGCAGATTTTTGATGAACCCCTGAACGAGGCTTGGGAAAGGTTTAGAGAAATGCAGTACTCCTGTCCACACCATGGTATACCCGACTGGCTTTTAATTCAAACGTTTTACGACGGCCTGAACGAGAGCACACGTGCTTACGTGGACGCTGTTGCGGGAGGCGCGCTGATGTCAAGGGAGCCTTTAGAGGCTATGAACTTGATCGACAGCATGGCGCAGAACCAGCAGTGGTCCGACCGCGACACGTCACGCCAGCGAGGAGGCCAAGGAGGTAGCCAAGGAGGTGGCAAGTACGAGCTCGATCACATCACGGCTCTCACCGCTAAGATGGACGCCATGCAGCGGGCGATGGACAAGCTCAGTGTCAAGGCAGTCGAACAGCAACCTCAAGTCTGCGTCATGTGCGGAGACGAGAGGCACGCATACGAGCAGTGCCCGCTGGTGCAACAAGACGAGGAGAGTGAGCAGGTCAACTCTCTCAACAACGAGCTTTCCTTCTTCCCAAAACCTCCCTTCAGCCGGTCCTACTCCAAGGATCCGGTTGAGCAGCAGCACGGGAGGTCGAACCAGAACAACCTTGCGCCTTTCAACAACTCTTCGTTCAGACCGCCTTTCAAAAACAACAGCTTCCAGAGGCCGCAGTACAACAACAACTGGAACAATCAGGCGAACAACACTGGGAACTACCCCCCTCCAAACAACAACGATTGGAGAACCCAAACTTCGAGCAGCAGCAACAGCAACAATGGCAACAGGAACTTCTATCAGAACGCTTCCTTTCCCAATCAAGGCAACCGAGCAGCTCCATCTGACCCCTCAAAGTCAAATGCGCCTACCGAAGTGAACAACTTCACTCACGAGCAGGGCAAGATGAATCAGATGATGTGGGAGCAGATGCAGAGCATGAGCACTCAAATGGCTGCCCAAAGCAAGTTGCTGGAGCAGCTGAGCCAGATGGTCACCTCAAGCCACTCTCAACCTGGGAAGCTTCCAGCTCAACCAGAACCCAACCCAAGAGGAGATGCTAAGGCGATCACTCTGAGAAGTGGGACCCAGTACGACGAGCCACCAATGCCAAGTGAGACCACAGTTGATCCGATCCTTGACGCGACACCTGACGCGACCCTGACCCCTGTGTCAATTCCACTGAAGGAGGTTAATCCAGAACGAGCTGAGGTCATCCAACCTCAAGCGAGTGCAGACTGCACCAGCTCGGCAAGACCTGTACAACCTCCATCCGAAGCGTCAGGAAGTCAGAAAAAGAAAGGTGCCGAGAAACCACCTCCATACCGGCCACCTGTTCCATTCCCCCAGAGATTAGCTGAGACGAGACTGAACGAGCAATTCGCTAACTTCGCAAACGTCATCAAGCAGCTGCACATCACCATCCCTTTCACCGACGCTCTGACCCAAATGCCCACCTATGCCAAGTTTCTGAAGGACATCCTTTCCAACAAGAGAAGCTTAGAGGGGCACGCGACAGTCAAGCTAACGGAGCAGTGCAGCGCAATCTTGAAAAGCGAGCTACCCCCCAAATTGGACGATCCTGGAAAGTTTTCCATTCCATGCACCATTGGGAAGGCCACAATTAAGAAAGCCCTGTGTGATCTAGGAGCAAGCGTGAGTCTCATGCCACGCACCATCTATGATCGCATAGGAGTGGGGGAGCTCAAGCCCACAAGGATGACACTGCAGTTGGCGGATTCTTCAGTCCGACTTCCACTTGGTGTGGTGGAGGATCTGCCAGTTCAAGTCGGGAAGTTCTTCGTGCCCGTCGATTTCGTCGTCATGGAGATGGAAGAAGATAAGGAAGTCCCAATCATCCTGGGGCGACCTTTTCTGAGCACAGCTGGCGCGATAATTGACGTGAAACAAGGCATCCTGACTTTGAACTTTGGAGGGGAGAAGGTAAAGTTCCAAATCGATCGCGCCATGAAATTTCCGTCACGCTCTGAGACAAGCTTCCGGGTTGACGGGATAGAGGAGTGCTTGGCTGATCTGGCCGAGGACTACTTTCTTGAACAAGTCAACAACTCGCTGCGCCAAGACGCTGAATTCCTCTCCCAATTGCCAAGCGAGGCGAGCGAGTCAATCTGTGCAGCAGATGCGATTCCTGAGGATCTGGAGGATCTCCGATGCGAGTCGGATGGATCACACGAGGACCGTACATCACACTCTGAGACGAGGAGTGGAGCGGAGCTTGCCAAGGCCGATGTCTCGACAACACACGAGTCAGATCACTCAGATGCGACTCGTGTCAATGATCAGCCTGAGCATCCGACTCCCGAACTCAAACCTCTTCCAACCAATCTCAGATACGAGTTCCTCGATCCAGAAAAATCATGTCCTGTGATCGTGAATGCGAGTCTAAACCCCGATCAAACCGCCAAACTTCTGGAGAAGCTGAGATTTCACAAGGGCGCGATCGGGTACTCCATCAAGGACTTGAAAGGGATCAACCCAGCCATCTGCTCACACCGGATTCTTCTCGAGGATGATCACAAGCCGTCTGTGGAGCACCAGCGGCGACTCAACCCCAACCTGAAAGAGGTGGTGAAAAAGGAAATTCTCAAACTCCTGGATGCAGGCATCATCTATCTCATCTCTGACAGCAAATGGGTGAGTCCAGTTCACGTGGTGCCCAAGAAGGGAGGCACGACAGTAGTGAGAAATGAAAAGAACGAGCTGGTCCCTACTCGTGTGGTATCTGGGTACCGCATGTGTATTGACTACAGAAAGCTCAACGCTGCCACGCGTAAGGATCACTTCCCATTGCCGTTTGTCGACCAACTCCTTGAAAGGCTGGCGAATCATTCTCATTTTTGCTATCTTGACGGGTACTCAGGATTCTTTCAGATCCCCATTCACCCGAACTACCAAGACAAGACCACTTTCACATGCCCCTACGGTACATTCGCATACCGTAGGATGCCATTCGGTCTGTGCAATGCACCTGCCACCTTCCAAAGAGCCATGATGGCTATCTTCTCGGATTTCATCGAGAAAGAGGTTGAGGTCTTCATGGACGACTTCTCTGTCTATGGAACCAGCTTTGACTCATGTCTAGCCAACCTCTGCAAAATCCTGGAGAAGTGTGAAGAGGTCAACCTGATCCTGAACTGGGAGAAGTGTCACTTCATGGTCCAAGAGGGAGTTGTCCTTGGACATGTGGTGATCTCCAAAGGAATTGAGGTCGACAAAGCCAAGGTGGAGGTGATCGAGAAGCTGGAGATCCCAACAAATGTCAAAGCTGTGCGAAGCTTTCTGGGACACGCTGGCTTCTACCGCCGCTTCATCAAGGACTTCTCAAAAATTGCGAAACCGTTGACCAACCTGCTCATTAAGGATTCTGATTTCATCTTCTCGCAGGAGTGTGTCGACTCGTTTTGTCGATTAAAAGAAGCCCTTGTCTCAGCACCCATCCTGCAGCCTCCAGACTGGACCTTGCCATTCGAATTGATGTGCGATGCGAGTGATTACGCAGTGGGAGCAGTTCTAGGGCAGCGGAAGGAGAACAAGCCATGTGCTATCTACTACGCTAGCAAGGTGCTAGACCCTGCCCAAATGAACTACACAACAACCGAGAAGGAGCTTTTGGCTGTTGTGTTCGCTCTCGACAAGTTTAGATCCTATCTGGTTGGTTCCAAGATAGTGATCTACACTGACCACGCCGCACTCAAGTATCTGTTGAGCAAGCAGGATGCCAAGCCTCGCCTGATTAGGTGGATCCTCCTCCTGCAGGAGTTTGACATAGAAATCAGGGACAAGAAAGGAGTCGAAAACACCGTGGCTGACCATCTGTCCCGGCTTCGCTGGGAAGATGAAGGCCCTGGTAGCCTGCCAATCGATGACTCATTCCCTGATGACCAATTCCATTCGATTTCTGCCATGGAGGAGATCAACTCGGTTGGTACATCGATGCACGCGACTCATGTTGTGCGAGATCGGACATTCCATGCAACTGACCGAGTGAACACCAAGTCAGTGCCCTGGTATGCAGACATTGCGAACTTTCTCGCTTCAGGAGTGCTTCCTCCTACCATGTCATACCAGCAGAAGAAGAAGCTTCGATCGGACGCCAAGTTCTATTTCTGGGACGACCCCTACCTCTTCAAGACTGGCGTTGATGGCATCTACAGACGATGTGTGCCATACGACGAGACGCGCTCCATTCTTGAGCACTGCCACTCCTCAGCCTACGGAGGACACGCTTCATCCTCCAAGACTGCTTCAAAGGTCCTGCAATCCGGCTTCTTCTGGCCTTCACTTTTCAGAGATGCTAGGACCTTCGTCGCAGCTTGTGACAAGTGTCAGCGCACCGAGAACATCTCCAAGAGGAATGAAATGCCTCTCCACTCTATTCTAGAGGTAGACATCTTTGATGTCTGGGGCATTGACTTCATGGGACCGTTTCCACCCTCTTGTGGGAACGAGTACATCCTGGTGGCAGTTGACTACGTCTCCAAGTGGGTGGAGGCAGTAGCTTGCAAGAATGCGGACTCCAATGCAGTGAAAAGACTGTTCACTGACATCATCTTCCCTCGCTTTGGAGTTCCAAGAGCCGTCATCAGTGATGGTGGCAAGCACTTCATCAACCGCCAGTTCGACAATCTCCTGAGTCGCCATGGAGTGACTCACAAGGTGACCACATCCTACCATCCTCAAGCCAACGGTCAAGCCGAGATTTCCAACAGAGAGATCAAGTCTATCCTGGAGAAGACCGTGGCTAGAACGAGAAAGGATTGGTCGCTCAAGCTGAGTGACGCACTGTGGGCCTACCGTACAGCCTTCAAAACTCCGATTGGGATGAGCCCTTTCAAATTGGTGTACGGAAAGTCCTGCCACTTGCCCGTGGAGATTGAGCACAAGGCATACTGGGCCACACGGGCCATCAACATGGACTTGCTCTCAGCTGGAGAGAAACGCATCCTTGACTTGCATGCGTTAGAGGAGATGCGTCTCAATGCCTACGAGAACGCGAGAATCTACAAGGAAAGGACCAAACAGGTTCACGACAATCGCATCATGCCTCGTGAGTTCCATGAGGGAGACCTGGTCCTCTTGTTCAATTCTCGACTTCGGCTCTTTCCAGGGAAGCTGAAGTCCAGGTGGTCCGGTCCATTCCGGGTGAGAGCAGTGTTCCCATTTGGCGCCGTGGAGTTGGAAAACAAGGAGGGGCAGTCTTTCAAAGTCAATGGTCAGCGTCTCAAGCACTACATTGCTGATCATCCCCGAGAAATGCGAGTGAACTTGGATCTCTCCGATCCATCTCCAACCAAAGCCTGAAAAGAGAAGGTCGAGCTCGAGACCTAAAACGAGCGCTCCTTGGGAGGCAGCCAAAGCCATTTTTACCTGTTTTACATCTTATGAACAGATAGACATGCATTCATTCTACTGCATTGCATCACGAGCGGCTTGAGAAGTCAAGAGAAAGAGAACCAATAAAAATTTGAGATTGGTACGGCCAGGCCGTACCTAGGTCAGTGACGCGAACAGTTGCATTAACTGCCGCCTTTTTCCCATTTAACCCCCCCCCCCGTACCCGCACCCCTTCCCCTCTCCTACCCAGCCGCACCCCTCTACTCTCTCCTCTCTCCCTCTCAACTTTCTCTACTCTCTCCTCTCTCCCTCTCAACTTTCTCTACTCTCTCCTCTCTCCCTCTCAACTTTCTCTCCCTCTCCACTCCCTCTACCTCTCATTCCATCCAAACCCGAGCACAAGGAGCCCCAACCAGCGCACCACCGGTCCAACCCGCACCACCTCTTCGCACGGCCAAGCCGTACATCTCCGGTCCGACCCGCACCATCTCCTTCTTGCTCTCGGTTGGTACCTCTTCTTCCATTTTCATTGTTTTCACCGATTTTTCTTGCATTTTTTCTCTTCCTTGCACTGCTCCGCCCCAATTCTGTCAAACCCTAACCTGGTACGGCCCACCCGTACCAGGTAGGTACGGCCCGTACTGACCTCCCTGACCTGACACCAAACCTGTACCAGTTTGTACCAATTAACCCTAACCAGCCCAGTTTTGTGTTGTGTACTCTCCTTGTCTGGTTTAGGAGTTAATTGGTTGCAAGAAACCCCAATTTGTCATTGGTACCAGTTGGTGCGGCCCTTACCAGCCCACACCAAAGACCTAAGTCTGGTACGGCCCTCCCGTACCAGCCTGTACGGCTAGGCCGTATCAACCTAGGTCAGACCAGGCCGTACCAACCCAGTCAGACCAGGCCGTACCTACCCAGTCGGACCTCAACCAGCCAACGCCACGAGCGTCTGAGAGAAATGCGTCGGCAATCCTCTCGCTCCTCCACACCCTCTGACAACTCCATCCCTTCCGCCACTGGCCCGATGGCCGACGTCCCTCCTGCTGCTGCCCCACGTCATCTCATCACTCCCACCGGAGTGCGTCTCGGGTGCCAGCCGACGTCCCTCCTGCTGCTGCCCCCACGTCATCTCATCACTCCCATCGGAGTGCGTCTCGGAGTGGCTCCCGAGCATCTCGCCACTCCCAGGAGAGTGCAGCCAGGACCGGGTCCCGCCAGAGTGTTTCCCTTCAGGACGCTGTCGAGCCCATCTACTATAAGGGTGAGACCACATCCAGTGGGTCTCCGTCCGGTTTCCGGAGCCCACAGGAGAGCCCCTCCTACCATCCTTCTGCTGACCAGGACCAGGGCTTTGACGAGGCCTCTGACCAGGCCTCCGTCCACGGCTCCGTTCACGGCTCCGACCACGCCTCTGACTCCTTTGGCACCGATTCGGCCCTCTCTGATGCCACCCATCGTGCCGATGCATACACCGAGGAGTACTTCTTCATGCCGACCCGTCGGCAGTTCAAGTACTTCGATACCCTGCTGAAGAAGAAGATCAACAACACGAGGATTGTTGATTTCTCGGCTCTCCAGACGCTGGGACTTGAGGCTGAGTTCCTCTGCCTTACCACCCGGATCGGGATCACTCCTGCCTTCTGGACGATCGCCCAGAGGGGGTACAGGAAGCTCACCATTGAGTTTCTCTCCTCTCTGGAGCTCAAGTACACGCGGAAGGATAACCCGTACATCAAATTCCGCATGCTCCAGGAGACCCACCGCGTGCTGCTCTCTGACTTGAGGGAGTGGTTTGGCTTTGAGCCGAACCCGACCACTGACACCCTCTCTTTCTCTGAGGGCCTGGAGCGCGACAGTTTCTGGGAGCTGATCTCTGGCAGCCCAGCCGGGTCAGCTTTCAACAAAGACTACAAGCAGCTCAATGTCCCTCACCCAGTCATCCGATGTCTGCTGCGTATCCTCGGTTGCACCATCTTTGCTCGTGGCGAGACGTTCGCCCGTGCCAATGTTGAGGATATGCAGCTGGTGGATCATATGCTGCGCCCCGACAGCACTCTCGAGCGGCCCGATCTGATGCTCGCCATGATCCACCACTGGCTCGACATCCAGAAGCAGCCCAAGCCAGGTGGCATTGTCTACATTTTCGCCTATGTCACTCTGATCGCCGAGCACTTACATCTCCAGATCATTGGCGACGACGAGTGCAGGAGCACCCGACATCTCTCTCTCTCTCAATTCAGCTCCTACAAGTTCATCGAGTCAGCAGCAGGACGCGATGGGCGAGGTGCTTGGGCATGGCGCATTCCTGACATGCGGACCAGCTATGTCATGCCTTTCCCGGTCACTCTCTCCTTCGATGACCGGCGCACTTGGTTTTTCCGCCATCCGCCCCGCGTGCAGCCTGCCCCTGAGGCCCCACCTCCACCTCCTCCACCACCACCGCATGACGATGAGGTGATGATCGATGCCACCACCTCTCCAGTCCAGGCTCAGTATGAGCAGATGCATCCTCTTTCTCCTCAGGTGCACCCATTCCCCGGCCAGGCTCCCCCCTTCTCCGAGCAGGTACATGTCCCACCCTTTGATGCAGGTACCTCATCATATGGAGCTGGCCCTCACACGTACCAGACTGGCCCATCCACCTCCACCTACGCTGCCGGACCCTCTGCCTACGCAGCCGGGCCCTCCACCTCCTCCGGTAGACCCGTGTATCCCCCTCCAGTCACTGAGCCCACCATCCGGGATGTCTACCAGCTAATGTACGACATGCGTCAGGAGC
The DNA here is from genome assembly GCA_025461045.1 of Carex parvula. Lineage (NCBI taxonomy): Eukaryota > Viridiplantae > Streptophyta > Magnoliopsida > Poales > Cyperaceae > Carex > Carex parvula. The sequence continues at coordinate 1,565,472 of JAJGRW010000257.1, forward strand.
AGGGTGTTGCACTCTATGAGTAGGGCGCCACACTCCATGATCTCCAGCAGCGGGTGACTGGGATAGAGGACATGTTGAGCGACTGGCGCTGGTATGACCACTCCGATGACTGATCAGGTTCGCTCTCTTTTCCCCGAGCTTCTTTTATCTCTTTTATCTCATAGTCTTGAAGCATTGAGGACAATGCTCAGGCTAAGCTTGGGGGGATGACATTTGCATGTAGGTCATGTTTACTTTACCGTTATTTTTCTTGCATTTTTTCGTATTTTTGTGCATTGTTAGGTGAAAATTTGCGTAAACTGCTAGAATTGAGAATAACTTGAAACAATTTGGTTGTGATTAGGATAGACCTGAGTGAACTGGAACTAACCCATGATTGGTTAATGAACTGCTTAGGTTGAGATGTTTTTAATAATTGAGAAGATGAAACAAACTTAGAATTGAATCGAACGAGATTATTCGAAAAAACTGAACTTTGCCATTAGGAATTGGGATTTTCAAATTAAGAAAGTTTGGAATATCCATTGGTATGAGTGAATACCAATGGATGTGTGTATTCATGGTATGAGCAAACCAGAAAAAATAAAAAAAATAAAAATAAAAAGAGAAAAGAAAAGAAAAAAGAAAAAAAAAGAGGAGCAATAAGCGAGTACTGGCAATAAGTCTGACTCAAAATGAGAATCAGGCGCCTTTGAGCTCGCCTCCCAACTTAGGAAAAATTAGAAATAAAGAGAGAATTTTGCTCGTACCAACACACTTCGTTCGCAGCTTTCTTACCCTTAAGCTTGATTCAAGCTTGGGGGAGGGAAAATGAAAAGAAAAATCACCTTGAATAAAAGCACTGACTCGGAAAAAGAATGAAATTGTTTCGATCAAACCTAAGTGATTAGTCTTTACATTGTTAGAAGCATCTCAAAATAAGAAGTTCAATTGACCAATTGGTGGAGTGAATCAAGGTTTATAAAGGGATGTTTGAATTACAACCGAATCGATTCTAGAAATTCTTGACTATAGCAGACTCACGTAGGTTTTCACATTTAGACTTGTATCCGCATTTAGATTTAGTTGTCCAGCACTTTTACACGAGTTTGAAACTTTTTGCTTGAGGACAAGCAAAGGTTCAGCTTGGGGGAATTTGATACCTCGCATATTTAGTCTATTTTAGGCCTGTTTTAGTACCAGATTCGTGCCCTAATTCACCAGAATCATGTGCATTTCATCGATATATCTTTAGAATTTGGTACTGCTGAGTGTTCGTTTGTTTTCTGCAGGTTTGGAGCAAAACACACGAAGAAACGGCGATTTGGATGATGAGGTACGACCCTTACCAGGCTTGGTACGGGTCTCACCAGACTTAGCCGATTTCAGCTCATCACGCCTGGTACGGCCAGGCCGTACCACTTTGGTACGGGCCGTACCTAAAGGCGGCCTGACAGATTCAAATCTTGGCAGAGGCTATTTAAGGCGGGGAGCTCTCCAATTTCGAGAGCTTTTCATTCCAGATCTATTTGAGAGCACAGTAAGAGAGAGAAAGAGAGCTGAGGAGCTAAGAGCAAGAAGGAAGGAAGAGGAAGAGGCAAAACTCGACGGATCAAGCTTCCTCCACTCGATCCCTTCGATCCATGGCTTTCTTTATCCCTCTTATTGTATTTTTAGATCAGATCATGTGCTGTGAGTAGTTACTTTAGTTTCTAGGGTTTAGAGATGGATTCTTGATTTGCTTTGACTTTCTTTGACTTGTATTTTGTATGAACTCTTTTGATTGATTGATTGTGATTTCTTTGCTATCTCTTGCTTTGATTGCTGTGATTGTGTATGATGAACCTCTAGGTCTAGATCAAACCTATCAAGGTCATGTGATCATCTCAATCTCTCAACCAAATCAATTGTTTAGGGTAGACTTGTTCGAATTGAAACCGAGAGGTTGAATTCTCCTCTAATCGACAGATTAGAGGGTGCCTTAGGTCTCCAATCAACCAGCTAGGATAGATCTGTACCAACACATGAAAATTGAGGTGTAGAAATCCCTAAAAGGCAATCAATTGCATTCCAACCTAGATCTTGATCCAATACACGAGAGTTGAGGCTTAGGAACCTTAGGTATGGTCAATTGAACCTTTCTAAAGAGTTTAGCACAAGGTACCAGCAAGAAATGCATCAACTCGAACTGGTAAGCTCTGTTCTGGCAAGCCAGTACGGGTCTTACCAGAGTGGTGCGGCCTTGCCTTACCAAGTGGAGTACGGTCTAGCCGTATCAACTTGGTACGGGCCGTACCACTAGAGGCAGATCACAGATGAAATCTGAAACCCTGGAAACGCCTTTTATCCATAATCAAAACAAAGTTTACATTTCTTCTAGCACTTTATTACACCTGTTTGTATTGTTCGATTTGTTTGAATTGATCTTTTAGGAACTTAAATACCAAACCAAATCTTTCTCACTTCTAGTTTTTAATTGAGTTTGGTAGATTCTAACCTAACAATTGCCCGTCCCTGTGGATCGATACCCGATTATATTACTCGATAGGGGTTGTGCACTTGCAACCCTTACTCGTGAAGTGTAAGCGCGGTTTTAAAAGGTACGCCCTCAAGCGTACCGAAACTTGCGTTGCGCTTTCGCGCGAACACAGACCATTGCCCCATCTTGCTTAATATCAATGGAAGCAAACACATACAGCCACATCAATTTAAAATAGATCCCCTTTGGTTAAAACAAGCTGATTTCTGTAGGTTAATCACTAAATGGTGGACTGAGCATCCATTAGACCTAGAAAACATTGCTTACAGCTGGCAACTTAAACTAAGTATCCTTAGGAAAAAGATTAGAGGGTGGACCAAAAACTACTATGGTCAAAAAAAGAAAGAAAAACATAGCATCTTAGATCAACTTAATACATTAGATATCATTAAGGAATCCAGAGTACTTGACCAGACTGAAAATCAGAGATGGCATTCCCTTAAGAGTAGATTAGAAGAATTATACTTAGAAGAAGAGCTTTATTGGAAACATAGGTCAAAGCAAACTTGGCTAGATGAAGGAGACCACAACTCTAAATATTTTCATGTGATGGCTAATCATAAGAAAAAAAAGAACAGGATTAATAGTTTAGAAATAAATGATCATACAACACAATCCTTGGCTGAAATTAAAACACATGCTACTGCCTATTATAAAGGCATTTTAGGCACTGCAGGGGTAAAATATGTTACTTTGGCTCCTAACTTTTGGGAGTCTTCTCAAAAAGTAACTCCCCAAGAGAATGCTCAATTACAAAAACCTTTCACTCTTGCTGAAATCAAACAAGCTTTATTTGACTGTGAAGCTAATGGTGCTCCAGGACCAGATGGTTTCTCTTTTATTTTTTATCAATCCTTTTGGCATATAGTTCAGTTTGATCTTCTTACTCTATGTACTTCATTTTATCACAACACTCTTCATCTAGACAAGCTTAATAGATCCATCATTTGTTTGATTCCTAAGGAACCTAATGCAACCTCAATGAATAAATTTCGACCTATTAGTCTTGTCAATTGCAGCTTTAAACTTATCTCCAAAATACTGACTCATAGACTGGGAGGCATCATGAGTAAAATTATTGATGAAAGTCAGGCAGCTTTCTTGCCTAATAGATATATATTAGATAATGTCATAGTTAGCTAAGAACTTATCCACTTCTGTACTACCTCTAATCAAAAAGGAGTAGTTATTAAAGTAGACTTTGAAAAAGCTTATGATAAAATTCATTGGGAATACATATTAGAGGTATTACATAGTAGAGGTTTCTGTTCTCAATGGATCCTTTGGATAAAAAATTGGTTATATAGCTCACAATCCTGTCTTACTATCAATGGGGACCTAACACCATATTTTTATTGTAAAAGAGGGGTGAGACAGGGTGATCCCCTATCCCCCTTCTTGTTCATTTTAGCTGCTGATACCCTTAGCAGAATTTTTCATAAAGGAAAAGTGGCCCAGGTTATCAGAGGGCTAGGTCCAACTTGTTTTAATCAACACACTATTACTAACTGTCACTATGCTGATGATACCATTTTATTCTTAGAAGCAATACCAGAAATAGTAGAAGCTGCCTGGTGGGCCATGCAAGCCTTTGAGGCAGTATCAGGAATCAAACTTAACTTAGAAAAAACAGAAATGTATGGTATTAACCATGTCAATTTAGAACTGTTAGCTCATATTTTTAAATGCAAATCTGCTGAGTTCCCTATTAAATACTTAGGATTGCCCCTTCACAACAGGAAACTTAGAGTGTTAGATTGGCAATTCTTGATTTCTAAAATTGAGAAAAGACTGCCTAATTGGAAAGGTCAATTATTGTCTATAGGAGGGAGACACACCTTACTCAATTCTGTTCTTTCTTCTATTCCTCTTTATGCTATGTCTTTATACAGAGTTCCCCTTACTGTTCTTAAGGAGATAGATAAAATTAGGTGTCGATTTTTGTGGCAAGGTACTTATAGATCTAGAAAAAAATATGCCTTAGTCAATTGGAGAAGAGTCTGTTTAGCTAAACAATATGGAGGTTTAGGAATCCTTAACCTTCGGGATATGAACATCTCTTTGCTAGTCAAATGGTGGTGGAAATTAAAATATCCACTTTACTCTAGTAACTGGAAGACTCTTATCTCTCATCTTTATTGTAACAATGATTATAGTCACCCTCCTTCTTCATTCTGGAAATCACTAATGAAATTAGACTCTTTAGGTAACTGTAGTGTGCAATATATACCTGGTAGTAATTCTCAGATTAGATTTTGGGAGGATATTTGGTATGACAATTGTGCTTTATCTTCTAGGTATCCTCAATTATATGCAAATTGTCTCAATAAGTCTATCTTGTTTTCAGAGGTGATTCATTCGCAGGGGCAAAATGTCCATTTCAGGGATATTCTTACAGCAGTTTCCCTCAGGGAATGGAACCAACTTCTTCACATCCTGAGCCATATGTCATTTACCCACTATGATGACAAATTGGCTTGGAGATGGGAACCATCAGGGAGTTTTAGTGTTAAATCCCTTTATCAACTTCTAAACTATAAAGGCATCCTGGTAGTAGATCCATTAATGTGGTGGTCACTACCTTTACCCCCCAAAATTAAAATCTTCATGTGGCTAACTCTTTATAATAGGATTTTGTCTAAGCTAAACTTGAGAAAAAAAGGATGGGAAGGAGATGTTACATGTGTGTTCTGTCATAATACAGAGTCTGTCAAACATTTATTTTTGAAGTGTCCTTTAATTACTCAAGTCTGGTGCTGGTTTGGTAAAACACCTTTACCTTATAGACAATGGCATACTATGAAAAATGTCTTTGAATTTGCTCAATCCCTACCACCCCTTGACAAAACTGCCTTTTTGTTGATATTCAGTGCCATTTGTTGGACTCTATGGAAACATCGTAATGAAGTATGCTTCCATAACACACCACCTAAGACTGCTAGGAATCTTATTTATCTAATCATTTCTTTGGTTGTTTACTGGACAGGGGGCAAAAAGATTACAAAACGGGTACGACAGAAAACGTTTAAGTGGATATGCTGAGGATATCATGGACGCCATACCCCTGAGGGTAATCTGGCATGGGGAAGAAGATAGTGAATCGGTGCATCCAGAAGACTCAGAACTTGAGAAGTAGTATAGCATACCATAATATAGCCTATAGTTTTTATGTATGACATGGTCCCCCCGGAGTTCTTGTCTCTATTTGGTTTAATACCGCTGGGTCTGATTTTGATGCTATAGTTTGAAGTTTGGATCTATAGTCTGGACTCTGGTGAGATAGCTTTGGTGATATAGTTCTAATTAGGTATTGTATCAGGGGGGGAGGGTGTGTCTAACCCTTTTCTCATTGGGATGATTCCCATTTTTTGTAACGGATAGTTTCTTTAATGAAACAGGGCTACTCAAGCCTTTTTAACCAAAAAAAAAATATATTATATTATATAATATAAGTGGATTATTTAAGTGAATTATTCATATAACTCAATTATCCGATCATTATTCATTTTGAATTCGTATTCCAATATGTATTCGTGGATTATCCATTCCATATCCATTTTTGTTTAAGACAAATTTGGTTTTGAAATTTGATATCCATTTACTATCTGTATCCATATTCGTATCTGCTCATTGAAAGAGTATCAGTATTATCTACTCTGAATCCACTCCGTTTACACCCTTACATATTTATCATGTTAAAAGGTTTAGATAGAGAGCCGAAATAAAAAAGACAAAATGTGGCCTTTATCCCCTAGATAAGCAAATAATAAACTTGTTCGCATTGCATTTCAAACTCGACCTCTTCAATGCCACTGCGTGCAGTATACAGATTGGAGCCCTCAAATGTTTTTTTATCGATCAATATGCATAAGAGATTCATAATTACAGCTGAAAAGAGCCTAAACAATTGATAAAGTATCCGAAGTGCAAAAAAAAAAAAAAAAGTCTATAGCTAAAAGATTGCTCACATGCAAAACTACTTGTTTTTCATTTAAAAAAAAAAAGCATTCAAGTTCAAAAAGGATGAAAAGAACTAACAAATGTATTTGTCCAAATACAGAAATGTTTGATTCGTTAATTCAACTAGTGTTCTTTAACATGAACAGGTAAACAAGATGACAATAGTAACAGTAAAATATAAAATACCAGAAAAGACAATAAATCACAATTGTTTGTCAGCTAAAAACCTGGATGGGTCACAAGCACCGAGCACCGGTTTACCAATTTGTAGGGAAAAAGATCTACTTACAAAATGACCCTCCACGTTCCTTGTATTCACCTATGCATCAACTCTTCAAAGAAAAACACACTTTACTGTTACCGGTAGTCAAGTAGTTTACACAAATCAATTTTAAGATAATGTCTCAGAGATATAGTCCAAAGATATTCTAATATTCTATACGACTAACCTGTACACAGAAAACACATTGTACATATTACTAGATAAATAACGAACAACCACAAAACATGCATATTGCACATATACAACATACAAGCAATGACAATCATGCTAAATCAAAACTAAATGCCGGTACAGTTTCAGGTTTCACCTTACTCGCTCTGGACATGTGTTGGCAAAATGAGATGGATCGCCACATATATAACAACGACCTGAGACTGGCTCACCTGTTGCTGTCACAAATGTAAAACCATCTGAGTTTGCACTGCTCCGGCCACGTGCACGTGCACAGCCACGGCCACGCCCGCCATTTCTTGCGGCAGCTGCTGATCTGGCACCTCTACCACGTGCCCCACCACTACCCCGCCCCATGCTATTGTCTAAAATATTGTCCTCCCATCTGTATTTGTAATAGAAAAATATATTTATTTGTTAATGTTTAGGTAAAGGTACTTGTATTTTCAGTGTTAGTTATGATGTTCAATGGTAATGTAATAGCAAAACTGCTTAAAGACGTGTTCCATCTGCAACGCTATAAAACACGGACGCATCTCTTGTAGACCCCTCATTAAATTGCACGAATAAATCTAATTGCCAGTTGCTTTTTGCTCATTTGCAAAAGAGCGTTCATTAGACAGTTCTATATACACAAGCAAAAGCCTATATATTATTATGGCAACTAGTTAAAGAAAAAGGAAGTACATGAAAAAGCCACAATCTTCAGATTGACATTTGTAGAATTTCCGTCCTCTATTATTTTCTGTATTTGCCGTTCGCTGTACACATGGCCCTCCACACTGTCGGCACGGCAGTTGATCTAAATTTTCCACCAAATGAAAAATGAGCCCAACTCAAAATTGATCCATATCACAACATATAAGAAGCTTGAATTGTAGTACCGAGTTTAGGCTTTCTTGGCCAATACTGACCAAAAGAAAAATAGTTCAATTAGACCTTAAAAGTTTTTAAACCTGAGTATCTGCCATTGTTTCTAGGAGTTGGCTGAGGTGCACGGGGATCGACGAACCGAGATGGACAATCATCAAAAGAGTGACCTGTCTGATTGCAGTTCGTGCAAGACAACAGCCTTGAATGGGTCCCACTTGTCGTGCTTCTTGGAGTCTCTGTTGCTCCTTGACCTCTTCCTGAACAAGCAAATAATTTATTTATTAGTTGATTCAATTTAAACATTGCAAAGTCAAATCCAAGTCTAGTTTAGATTTAGTGGTCGGTCAATTAATAACATAGCAACTATTCCAAATTAAATTGACTTCAGACCAGATCTGTTTTAGTCTTGGCATAAACTGATCTGATACCGATTTGATTCCTATTTGTTGCCGAGAATAGGCTTCACCAATTCAATTAGGTAGTTGATTAAGAACTGAAATTAAAGTAGCTCAGGCAAAAATGTTTATTAATTTTAGAAGTTTCAACTCCGTAAGTGTTTCTCTTTGGGGAAATCACCAAGCATCTATCTTCTGCTTTGTGTTTTTTCTCTGCCCCTACTAATCTTGCTAAACTCTACCCCAAGTTACCCCCTATAATGTGCCTCATTAATTCTCCAATATTTCATTTTGCTAAGAACATACCTGCACCAGCATTATTTCGTGGACCCCTACCACATATTTCTGTTAGTTCTCTCAGTATTGTGTCGCATCCACCAATACAACCTGAAGATAAAATAATATATTCACTTCAAAACAGAAAATGAGGGAGAGAGACAATGGAGAGTAACGAGGATTCACTAATAACTCTGTACAGTACCAACATTAGGCACAGTACTTTTCAAAATATGTAAGTTATATACTTTTATAATATTCTATTTGATATTTAATATTTCTTCACCCAACTTTCAGTTGGTTATTACCATTATAAACATTGTTATGATCTTCAGGTAAATATTGACATTCTTGATACATACCCAAATGGTCGACATCAAAATTTGGAGGTATCTCCAATCGACGAAACTTGAATTGAATCATGAAAACCGGACCTGCTTGATTATTAGATAATAAAGAATAAAATGTCAAAAATAATATAAAAGCATGACAAGAGACAATAATCAAGAGAATATATTATGATGGATATTACCTGGAGTACATGTTGGACATATATTAGTAGTTATCGACGCTTCTGATATAGATCCGGGAAGCCACACCACATTCCTACACTGGAAAATTTGTACCAAACCAGGCAATAAATAACATATGAAAAAAGCCATTCCAAAAATTTCATTCCATCTACCATGTAAATGGATTATACCACTCTTGTTGTTTCGTTATTAAGGATGCAAAAACTTACCAATGGATAGCGCATGCAACCAACCATGAAGGCACCATTCTGTTTTATATAATATAAAGACAAATGTTAAAACTGTTTAAAAGTTATCATGATACTTGCCTAAAGAAGTTTTTGAAAAAAAAAGCTATAATGTACTGGTGTTCGTCTTAATGCCATGTCAGATTCACAGCATGCACCACATGGACGCACTGCGGCACCTTGGTTGACATCTCCACCTTGAGGTCTATTCGATCTGAAAATCACATGGTAAAATTAAAAGGTTAGGTAAGATTAGCATATATCAATTATTAGCATTAGCTGGGGCTTCTACCAGTCACAACACCATACACTAAGAAAGACAAGAAAAGAAAAACAGATAAGACAATACAATGTTACATACCTGATATTATTGTCCATGCAGGTACAACATCAATTGGTTTGTGTTGGTACCATTACAATATTGTAATTATGCTCTTTTCGATAGAGAAAAAAAAAAGGAGTTAATACCTCTGGAAAAACACTTGCATGGCATCTAAAAGTTTTGCTTTGTTCACTTTTGCCTGAAAAACCATAAAAAATGTCAAAAACATAAAAAATAAGGGTGGTATAAGGTATTTGTAATTGTCAAGCATACATCAAGAAAACAAGCTTTCATCTGTTGCAAACAAGCCTCAAGAACTTGAGATTTGGTTTTGGTGCCCATGCTAACAGCTCTCATATCAGCTTCCATCATTGACCTCAAGTACGGTTTCCATAGTTCATACCTACAAAAACAAGTACAAAGAGTTTAATTACCATAATGAAAATATGCTATTGAATCTAGTTTTCAGGAACATACCCCATATCATCATAGCCCATAACCAGTGCCTCTCCCTACATGTAATTTGCCGAGTTTTTTTAGATAATGTAATTTGCCAAGTTAACATCTATAAATGAACAGAAATAAGTTAAATATAGATATAGGGAAGTAACACAAAGAGATATGAAGTACAAGATTTGTCGGAGAGAATCGTGTATTTGCATCTTTTGTGGCATAGAATCGATCAAGTAGCTTCTTTATATGGTCATGCATTGTCGCATCTGTGCCAATTCCAGCCTGAGTAAATGACCCGATAACCCCAAATTGAAAAAATTATAAGAAACAAAATAAAAATATTCATAATAAAGTCGAACTTTATGTCTAATAATTCAAATGTTAGGAATTTATAATAAAGCACAAACAACTTTGAAAAAACACCTTGTCCATGCAACTGAGGAGATCGGCTTCACTTAAAAGAGGCGGCGGCCGAGTCACTCCAGAATCAAGTGTTAATGAGGTTGGAATAAACTATACAAGACAAAATCAACTTCTTTTAGAAATTCCGAGGGGGGTGGGGTGTTTTTAGGTGTTTTTTTTTTCTTTTCTCGTTTCAATTGGCAGCTCCTGCCAACATTTTGAGAGAGAGAAGAAATGATAACAACAGGAGGCCTGACCTGTTGACCAACAGTGTATGTAGGGAGCAATGAGCCACCCCATGAATCAAAGCGATATACATCCAAGTAGTTTTTCTACAAAATAAAATATAAACATTGCATCAGAAAATGCATGATACAACATATTTTGGGGGAAAAGGTGTTTTTCTAAGCTATGCCTCTGTGTTGTCACAACATCTTACAAAAAAAAATGGAGATAAATTTCATTACAATGATATGCTACTATAGAATAAAAGAACGAGAACATTTTTACTTGCAAGTTTATTTGGAAATAGTCGACAGAGAAAACTCAAATGTAAGCAATATAAATAAAGATTGTACCGCAATAATTGCACGGCCATTGGCGTGAAACTGTTCTCCTGCAATATCAATTTCAACTGTGGTTTCAGCTCCCACAGCTGGCTGTGACACACATGCCAGGAAATGTCGCACAACAAGCTCATACAATTTCTGGCAAAATTTAATAAACACAAAATAATGAACCTAGAAAATGTGAAGTATCTCATATACCCTAAGGATAAAGGGTTTGGAAATTATACCAACTAATTTACAGCGTTTGCAAACAACATCCAACATTTCTAACACTTGCATCGGACACCATACTTTTTAAGTAGTATCCAATCTTCAGATTAATCTGGCACTAAATGTGACAATTTACAGCTATTTTCAATAAGCAATATTTCCCCAACAAAAACAAGTTACAACGAAACATAGATGATTTGCTAGTCTGTATCTGCTGGTTCAAAGCAATTTGATTGAGTCACTCAAGGGTAAATTAAGTCAAACTTTCATTGACTGGGAGTCTTAGCAATTGACACTAAAGGTGGTGTTTGCTTAAAAGAGAGAGCTACTGGCTGCTTTTGAAAAATAGTCATTTAATAATTGATTCGTGTACTCACACTATGATCTTGGGTCCAGTTTGACTCGCCGGTAGAGAACTTAGTCGGGTGAATAGGGGGATGTGCCTTGTCATCGTGACCACCATTGCTAGGGTTTCTCCATAGTCTTGCATCTGGGTCAAGAAGCCGTTGTGCATACGGGCCCCACGCTGGATGCTCTGCTTGGTCCCGAACTATGCCCTGGGTGAGAAAATTGAGAACCCAGCTAATATCAAACCATTTCAGTTAGACTTTGATGATTTATCATTCTTTTTTGTTTTTGGAGAGATAGAACTGAGGTAAGGCACCAAGGCTAAAGTGGGTAAAAGTGAATTGAGCCTCATTTGAGATGTATATTGTACAGTTTAGGGCAAATAAAAGAAGTGTTGGGTTGAATTGGGATCAGAAAGTTGAGTTTACTCAGGAATTAGTTGCACATTGTAAGAACTAGCTTATTGTAGAATTGGGATCCTGGTACCATATAGACGAGGAATAGAATAAGTAGATTAAATTTCGATTACCAAAGTAAATAGGTCAGCTGGTGCCACAGAGGTACAATTTCATGATCAAACCCTATAGTATTATCACAGCATTAAAGCAGAACAAATCACAGGAAGATATTTGGGTTTTAAGGTGTGCATTAATTCCAAACCTCCTAGAGAAAATAGGGATAAAAAAATAAAAGGAAAAATTGAAATAGAAACTGGCCAAAAAAATCAAATACTAACAGTAAGGTCTGTGTTTGGAGAGAAGTTGTCTGTCTCAGTACGAGGATAGCTGATGAACCCAGCTTGATACAATGCTTCAGCAACCTAGATGGACAACATATAGTGCCGGCATTTTAAGAAAGAGTTAGAGATGATGTCACAAATATCCAGTATAAACAATTATAATTGTGTAGACCTTAAAAGAATCAATCAAATTTATCAAGAAAAAAGTATCTTTCTCATTTTGTTATTTTATTTTCAAGGGGTTGCTGGCCTTTGTCAGGTCCCAATGATAAAAATATTTCACAATTCACCTTCATGGTTTGCTCCGAGCTCATCCTGAAGTATCTGGAGGCACGTTTTTGAAGCTCAATTGTATTCAAAGGGTATGGTGGGTACTTTAATTTTTCATTATTTTTCACATTTATTACCTAACAAAAGAGCCACCAAGGGAAAAAAGTGAAAAAATAAAATAGTTAAACACCCATAAGTGGAGATTTGTAAGCAAAACTCTATTTCAAATTTTATATGTGAAATATGGCTTTCTTACAGTTGCAGTTGGCTCTTCAGTGCACATCTCATATATCACAATAGCCGATGCATAATCAAACAAATGACCCCGTCTACAAGGAAAAATGAAAATAAATATGAAAAAAAGAACACCCAATAACTGATATGTCCAAGGAAAACCTACTATAGTACCTATAGTAGTGTACTGCTCATATCATTTTCTTATGGTTTTCAACTTTCCAATCCTGAATAATAGCTTTACTTATGATGTTATTCAAAATGATTTTCAGAAACACAGACGAACTTCAACTCACATCCAGGTAAACGATGCAGTCCCATCCTCTGATGTGTGGGAGCAGTTTATAGTCCAAAACTCTTCAGGTTCATGAGCTTGTATTTCCCAATACCGCTCCACTATAAACCCTAGAGTTGGAAACTGAATGGTAATAAAATGCCAATGTTAAATATCCGAAAATGCTTGTGAACATTTAATATGTTTGTAATTTTTTTGTCAGGGAAACCTGGCAGGGGCCATAGCTCAGCACAAGATTCCCTTTCTTCACCGAAATCAATTATAAATGCATCCTTTAGAAGCATTGTTTGAAATCTAGTAAATGAAGCACCTATTCTCAAATCTATTTCCTGAAACAAAAAGATTTCCAAAAAGAAGAAGATACAGCAAAAGCATGTAATCTTTTGGGTATACAATTTAAATAAGTAAATGCATTAAAATAACCTGTCTTGCATCAACTGCATCAGCAAACAACTTGTTGGGTCTGACAAGATTTTGAGCAGCCTCGTGTATTTCTCTATTTAAAATCTCAAAGTGACTAATTAACATTCACTTAACATTGTACAAAATCAAACATTATTTTGACTTGAATGCATGGTTACCTCTCGATTAGAGCAGAAAAATGAGCTCTATAAATGTTGAGGTTGTTTTTTGCACCAGTGCAAACTTCTATTACTTCGAATGCAATGTTCTCACCTTCTCTATCACAGTCAAGCCACAGTACCAGCCATTCGCATTTCCTGGCTTCTTCCTCTAATGTTGTTTTAATATCCAACTTGTCCTTCGTATTTTTTATGAAGTTATGCATTTAATTTTGTATATGCAGAGAAAGAACTTGTTAGAGCCTGATTTGTCCCCAATTGATAATTGATAAATCCAATTAAAAGGAAATTGTGTGTATATTAATCAAATAATTGAAAATTGTCTCATGAATGACTGGTACAAGTCAGTACCAATTCAGATCATGCTGGTCCAAGACTGAAGGATACAGATTTAGACGACTGGGACAGCAAATATGGAGAAGTCAGTTCACATAAAACTGTAGAGAGACCTTGCAGTCAAGTTGGCCAACCCATAGTCAATAAGAACTAAGTAGTTATATGTTATTCATGAGAGCACATGTAATCATAAGAGAGCCAGTTTAATTATGGTTTTATTAATGGATGTTTGTTACAAGGGAAATGGACAGTCCATTTTGGTTTAAAAGACGCTGAACCAGACCGCTTGATTCCCTGGCAGCAAAAATTGAGAAAAGACAAAGCAAAGGTAGAGTAAAGAAACCAAACTTGAAAAACATTCAAACAAGACCTAGTAAATTTTAGCATATACCTGTGGTACGAACTTCCGTACCGGGGCCTGGTACAGCGTGGCGGGATCACAAGAGGCCCACCTTTTGTACCTCTCGTCAAAGTCGAGCTCCATCAAATGCCCAGTGACTGAGGTGACCACCATGGAGCACCTTTGATTTCGAATAATGTACTCAAATTCAAACACTCGATTGTATCTCGACCGTCCATTTCTCACTCGCATACCGCCGCCGCCACGACGGGACAAGATCTCCGACACTGACTTCGCCACCGAGGGCTTCTCCGCCACGTTCAAAACCCTAATCGCGCGCCCCGACATGGTAAGTTTGGAGTGGGAGGTGATAGTTCCAGAAGAGAGGAAAAGCGCGGGTTTTCTGAATTTCTCTTTGTTTTGAGAAATTAGCGGAGAAAACCCTCAGTTATAATATAATAACTTTACTTAAGAATCCCGTTTTGCATTTAGAATCTGACAAGAGGAGTGTTTAAATACCATTATTTTTATGTCTGTACTGTTTTATTACTTCTAAAAATTCAACAATTCAAAATATAAATTTAATATCAAATAAAATAGACATATAATATTTATCATTTTCAACAAATATATAGCAAATTATTTTATTTCCTTTTTGGTTTTCTTAAGAATATATGAAACCCAGTTGAGGTTAAGTTAAACTATATTTCGAATTATGTTTCATTTTATTTTAATATCCATCAAGAATGGTAATAATTCACTAAACGAATAAGTTTCTGAAGTTGATAAATCTCATAAAAGTAAGGTTCAAATGTAAGTGGGATGTGTACGGGGGAATGTTCATATTTAATATTGCTCAGATTACAGATCGATTGTGGATTTGTGAGATATTGTAGATTTTTATTCTCTTTAATATCTTCAATAAAAGTTGCTACTAATAATTTTGATACCGATGGAGATATTAAATTGTTTGAATTTCATATAATGACAGTGAAACTGGAAACCTAGTGTTGGAGTCGGGAGACGTGTCAACGAAGAAACAAATTCCATCAAAATATTCCATTTCATGCTTAATTTCTTATTACTATCTTGATTGGCAAGGAACTCTAATTCTCTAAACGCTACTGAAAAGTCAAAAGTACTTGCTACAAGAAAATAATAATGCTAGCGAAACTATGCTGTCAAAAACCCGCATTAATTACATTTATTTATCAGGCAGGACATTTAAAAGGTGTGAAAAATCTCAATATTTATTAATTAATCACGAGCTCCGTTTCAAGCCCGTTGTGCGCGTGTTAAATAGAGATTGGTGGGCCTGGCAGCTGGCTAGTGTCTCTGTACGGATATTTTAATTTCTTGACTTATTCGCTCCACGGTCCCAGAATAAAACTAGCTCCAGTGCGTGTGAAAACTAGCTCCAGTGGACCAGTGCACTTATATATATATATGAAACTATACGACTCTCACATTATTCAAGAAGAAATTATAGATCGATTGACAATATCACAAAAAATGGCAGCTCGTGGATATCGGTACCGCGGTACCATTACAATCCTATCATCATTCTATTGATGGCATGCATGTACAGTAGCGTCGAAGCATCGAGGTTGTTACAAGAAACCGAGCAGTTTCGAGAAGGAGATCATATACTGGTACATGGTTTGGTTTCTATAGGCAGGATGCTGTTGGGACGGTCGGGACCGTCAGGTTGCACCGGTAATCCTAGCAACTCAGGTGGCTCATGTCCTAGGCCATGAGTCCATGACACAGTTCCGATATATCCTCGTCAAGATCAACACAGTTGATTTGCTATTCTTCATAAAATCAAGAAGAATGATCATGAATTTCTAATCTGAGACCTAACAATTTAAAATGTGAATATTAGCTAGAGAGAAGGGTTTTAATTATTTCTGTATTTTAAGATTTTTGTTAGTACTTCACCTAACAATTAATTTCTTGCGGTTGTATAAATTTAACACTGTAAATACGACAGTCATGTACATGAAAGAATTTTTGTTTGTATTTGCTGCAATTTGATATATATATATATTTACCCAGATAATTAATATGAATTAAGCAATGGGTAAGCTAAACACGGACTTAGTTACACACAAAAAAAGGCAATATATATATACTCCAATAGCATATAATTAATTAGAGTAATTCTTTGGTCCCCCGCTGTTTGGTCCCCTAACAGTCCCCCCCATTATAACTAACTATCTTAATGATTAATTAACGAATTTAAGAGGCAGTTAGTGGTCCCGTCTAACTGTCATTACCGACTGGCGGCGCCTCCTTCATTATTACTTTCTTTTTTTATTTTTGAATGTTTCCTTCTCCTCCGCGCTTTCCTTTTCCTGCACGCTTTCATTCTTCTCCGCGCATATTTGAGGCGATTTTTCGGCGATCGACATCGCAGCTCTCTTTCTCCGGCGATCTCTCATCTTTCTCGCTCTCAGGCGAGAGAGCAATCCCTCTTTAAGTCGATCTCACAGTTTTCTGTCCGGCGATCTCTCACCTTTATCTTTCTCAGGCGAGATCGCATCTCTCTTGACTCGATCTCACACCTCTCTCTCCGGTGAGATAGACCTCTCTCCGGCGATCTCACTTGCTAAGATCACGTAATGTTTTTCTCTTTCATTCTTTTATTATCGATTTTATTTTTCTGTCATTTAAATCATTGATTTCTGTTTTTTTCTTTGAGTTTATGCCAGGCGATTTCAGTTTATATCAGGCGATTTAGATTCTCACCTCTGAAAGAAAACTCAGGTATGAATACTTTATAGTAATGATATAAGTAGCTGATTCAGTTTTGAATACTTCTAATTGAAGATGCTGATGATCTGATACTGTTTACGTTATGTTATTATGAACATGTGATTGAGTTATTGTTTTATGTTATAAGAATATATGATACTGTTAATATGAATACAAATATCTGCTATGTCTGATATGAACATGATATTTTATTGATTGAAACATAATATTTTGGTATGAATACTTGTGTTGTTTATATTTCAGCTATTTTATATGAAAAATGTTTCATATGGTAGGTATAATACCAGAACTGTTTGGTATTATTAGATATGTATAATATGAATATATGATTACTGTTAATATGAATACTTCATATGTTATGTTCTATATGATACAAATATCTCCTATATCTTGTATGAAAATGATATTTTATTGATTGAAACATGATATTTTGGTATGAATACTTGTGTTGATTATACCTACAGTTTGTTACCTTTTATATGAATACTTCAGCTGTTTATATGAAAACTGTTTCATATGTTAGGTATAATACCAGAACTGTTTTGTAACTATTTTTTACATGAATCATCTATAGTAGGTCTGTTTAATATGAATCCCTGTTATTGTTGTTCATTAATTTTTTCATTTTGTTATACCAGAATGAATTTTGATTTGAATGAAGAGATTGTTGAAGAATTGTCAATAGATGAGGTTGATATCTATTGATATTTTGAAGAGCAGCATCGTGCCAATGAAGTGTTGAATGATGATGTTGGTGTCAGAGAGAATATATATGGATGGGATTTGAATGTTGAAGCTCTAGATGAATTGAATGCAGTAGAAGATGAACCAGAAGATGTTAATGGAAGAGTAGAGGGTCAAATTGAACCAGAAGATGTGTTAAGTGATGGAGATGATGAGTTTCATGAGTTAAGCCCACCTGCTGTTGATGATTGGTTTGAAACACTTGAGAGGCTTGCCAGTACTATGAATTTTTGGAAAGCAGTCTGGTTTCGGAGTTTTCAAAATATCAAATCACAAGAATAAAGACCTGAGCCAGCACTATACATTAGCATGCAGCAAGTGTAAGAAGCCTAAAACAAGTAATGAGGGTCGTATCCCAAAGAGGAGGAGGGCTTGTGTAGGGACAGGTTGTAAGGCATGTATAAAGTTGAAAAATACCGATATTACTGGAGGATGGGTAGTCGTCGAAGTTTATCTGGAGCACAACCATGTTTTACAACCCGAATCAGCCTTTCTAATTTCGGATTACCGATATATCCCAAAGAGATTACATGATCTATTAGATTTTCATGAAGAACAAGGTTTGGCTGTGTCTGTTAATATAAATTTGGTAATAAAAGGTGCTGGTGGATATCTAAGGTGTTCTTTTACAAAGAAGGATACACGAAATCATATAGATAAATACAGGAGGAACAAATTACAAGCACTTGAAGGAGATGACTGTCATTTGATATTTGAGTACTTTCAAAACAAGCAAAAGATTGATCAGAACTTTTTCTATGCTTACGATTGTACAAGAGAGTTTTATGAAAATCTTTTGGTCTGATGGTCGAAGTCGTGCAGCTTACAAGTATTTCAACGACGTTATTGTTTAGGATGCAACCTACTTGACTAATAGGTAATAATCTAATAATTTTGATAAATTTTTTTTTTTTTTGTGGTATACTTAGTACAATGAATTCATACATATGTTATTTGTATTCACTGTAAATTTTTCATATGTTTGACATGAAAACATAATAGTTGTGGTATGAATACTTTGTGTTATATGTTAGGTATAATATATTGTTCAGGGGTATGAATACTTTTAAATTATGTTATACATATTTGTAATAGTTTATATCAGTACTTTGAAATTTTTGTTTCAGGTATGATATGCCACTTGTATTATTTGCAATAGTACAGGGGTATGAATACTTTGTGGTATGAATACTTTGTGTTATACGTATTTGCAATAGTACAGGGGTATGAATACTTAGTACAATGAATTCATACATATGTTATTTGTATTCAATGTGAATTTTTCATATGTTTGACATGAAAACATAATAGTTGTGGTATGAATACTTTGTGTTATACATATTTGCAATAGTACAGGGGTATGAATACTTTGTGGTATGACTAATGTTAGATATAATACATTGTTCAGGGGTATGAATACTTTCGTGAAATACATTGTACTAAGTATTCAATGTGAATTTTTCATATGTTTGACATGAAAACATAATAGTTGTGGTATGAATACTTTGTGTTATACATATTTGCAATAGTACAGGGGTATGAATACTTAGTACAATGAATTCATACATATGTTATTTGTATTCAATGTGAATTTTTCATATGTTTGACATGAAAACATAATAGTTGTGGTATGAATACTTTGTGTTATACATATTTGCAATAGTACAGGGGTATGAATACTTTGTGGTATGACTAATGTTAGGTATAATACATTGTTCAGGGGTATGAATACTTTTAAATTATGTTATACATATTTGCAATAGTTTATATCAGTACTTTGAATTTTTGTTTCAGGTATGATATGCCACTTGTATTATTTGTCGGCATTAATCACCATGGCCATACTATCATTTTTGCTTGTGCATTGCTTGAAAGGGAAAGTGAAGAAGATTACAATTGGTGCATGAGAAGGTACAAACACTATTATATTTGGTTATCAATGCAAACATACTTAGGTATGAATACTAAGTATGACAAGTTGCTAGTCAAATAATAAATATTTAAAAATTGTTTACTTGTAGGTTTTTAGAATGTATGAACAATGTAAAACCAGGAGGTGTACTAACTGATCAATGTCCAAGCATTGAGTTAGGGGTTAGACATGTTTTTGGTGCAGAAACTGTGCATAGGTATTGCTCCTGGCATATACTGCACAAATTACCGACAAAATGGGGACAGGTGGCTAATAAGAGTGAGAAAACAAAATGGATAAAGTCTGTTGTATATGATTCCCAGACTACACATGATTTTGAGGAGAAATGGGTAACACTAATGGATAAAGTGGGGAAGCAAAATGATGTTTGGTTCAAAGCAATTTATGCAATGAGAGATAAATGGGTTCCAGCATTTTTTAGTACCCAATTTTGGGCTGGTATGACTACTACCCAACGGGTGGAAAGCATGAATGCATTTCTCAATAGATATTTGACTAGGAGAGAAAGTCTTAAGGATTTTGTTTACAGTTTTGAAGAAGCTTTAGGGAATATTTGGCAGAGAGAAAATACGGCTGATCATGATTCTAAGTTTCGAGCCCATAGAGTGAATTCTCAATTACCAATGGAGTATCAATACCAAAGTACATATACAAATGATATTTTCTTGAAAGTTCAAGAGCAATTCACACTATGCATGAATTTATCATGCAATTTAGTTGAGCAACAAAATGGAGAGGTACTATATATGGTTTCTGATTGTTGGGGGAGCAACTTCCAGGTTCTATATAAAAGGACATTAAATGAAGTATTTTGTATATGTAGACTTTTTCAAGTGCTGGGGATTCTATGTTCACATTGCATTCAGGTTCTAAAGCACGAAAGAATTTTTTGTATTGATGAGAAATACATTATTGATCGGTGGAGAAAGGATATCAATCGTGAAAATTTGACAATAATTGACTTGACACATCCTACTTTACCTGAGCAGAACAGGTATATCTTTGTGAGTAATTAATATGTATTCTGATTTATTGTTATGATATGAATACTTGTCAGTACAACAATTTGTTATATGTACATTTTCATTATTTTTTATTTTTTTGTAGGCTATATGAGTTGACTATGTCAACAAATGGAATGATTCAAGATCTGCTTAATATGGGCAGTCTTAATGAGGAGATGCATGATGAGGTTTATAAAGGTTTACAAGATTTGAGAAACAAAATATCAGGTATGTTGTAAATTATTTATATAATTTCTTCTCCTTTATGTTTTTTTAATACATCTTTTTATTGGAGTTGAATTATAATTCCATATTTTTTATGAAATCAGCAAATATTGGTGGCCAACAAAATAACAATCTCAAAGTCAATTCTGGAGTTGACGAAAGTGCTTATAGAGCGAGAAAAAGAAGAAAACCTTCAACATGCAAACAAAAGGCAAAAGATGTTTCAACTGTTGAAGGTATAAATGTAGTAAAGTTTTATTTTACATATGAATACTAGTTTGTATACATATCAAAAAAATTCAATTCATTAATGGCAGTTAACTGAATTGTAGGTGAAGTACCTCAAAATGATACAAGTAGTACATCATTTTCAAATGAAACAGGAGGGCAAATAACTGGAACAGGTTTAAATCCTTACGCGCTCTCAAATAATATGTATTAATTATAATTTGCTATATAAGTAATTTTGTAAATATTTGTATAGATTGTGAAGCAACACATGAAGAAGTAATTTGTGATGCAATTTTGAGGGAAAGTCAATCTTCTACATGTCTTGATGAACAACCAACAAGCACTGTTGATCAATTTGTAAATTGTCCACCATCTATACCTATACTCCTACCTCACAAATCAAATCGAAGGGGACGGCCTAAAAAGAAAACTATTAAGAATGCATTGGATATTGCCATAAAGAAGATAATCGAGAAGAAAAAAAATATGAAGAAGGAAAACATAACTCATAATGAGAATCAGACTAACAAGGCGAAGAAAACTCAAAAGGAGAAGAAAATTCAGAAGGAGAAGTAATAGTTACTTGTATATGTTAATTCAGAAGGAGAAGAAAATTCACAATGTTATTCAACTTAAGAGGAAAAAGAGTTATTGATTCCATAAATTTGAGTTTTTTCACATTCTAATAGTTTATTGTATAGATAGGAATACTTAGAAATATTGTTATCATCACATTTTATTCAGATCATATGTTATAGTGATTAGTGATATCAAAATCTAATTGTTTTTATTAATTTTTGAATCATCTGAAATGAATATTTTATATTTTCAATATGAATACTTTGTTTTGTTTCGTATGCACATTTGATTTAATTATCTTGCAAATTTTATGCATATGAATACTTGTAATAACATATAAATATTAAAATTTACAAATATGAATACTTGTAATTATCAGATGTGAACATTTTTTAAAAGATGAGTTAATTTTACTGTAATGTCAAGAGTCGATTGATGACAAGCGACTATTAAATTTTACAAATATGAATATTTGTAGTGAGATATGAATACTTTGTTAATGAACTGTTTTGGTATGCGAACAGTTGCTTTGGAATCCAAAGGTTGCTTGTAATAACATATCAATATGAAAATTTACAAATATGAATACTTGTAATTATTAGATGTGAACATTTTTTAAAAGAAGAGTTAATTTTACTGTAATGTCAAGAGTCGATTGATGACAATCGACTATTAAATTTTACAAATATGAATATTTGTAGTGACAGATATGAATACTTTGTTAATGAACTGTTTTGGTATGCGAACAGTTGCTTTGGAATCCAAAGGTTGCTTCCAAACGTTGCATCAAACACTATAAAAAATACCAAAACACTATGACAAGTTTATGCATATGAATATTTGTAATAACATATCAATATTAAAATTTACAAATATGAATACTTGTAATATATCAGATGTGAATATTTTTTAAAAGAAGAGTTAATTTTAATGGAATGTCAATAGTCGCGACTATTAAATTTTACCAATATGAATACCTGTAGTGACAGATATTAATACTTGTATGCGAACAGTTGCTTTGGAAGCCAAATGTTGCTTCCAAAAGTTGCATCAAAGACTATAAAAAACACTTTGCATCAGAAATAAGACATATTACTCCAAAATTTGTTTCAAGACACTCCAATGGCTGGTAACAATAATCATGTCCATTGTAATGCCAAAGAAGACCACACTCCTTCATTCCCCTCAGGTTTCAAGTTGTTCCATTACAAAAGGAACTGGCCATGGCCACCTTCGACTCAGCCACGTCGCAGTCCTAGAGGTCATCCACCAACGAAGCCGTACGTGTACAGATGTTCTATTTGTACGCGTAAACCACGCCGCAAGAATATGACAGAAGAACCAGAGAACTAAAGAAATGCTTTATTTTATTACTTTTTAATTATATTTTTAATATCAATGTATGCTGTGGATTTAATATATATATTTATGAATTTTTTGTATTCATTGTTCATTTATATATTCTATTGTAAATACGACATTGTGTCGGGTTGAATATTAGTTGTAACAAATATAACAAATAGAAACATTCATAAATAAATTTCTCCCCCCCCCCCCCCCCTTGATGAATTTTTTTTAAATAAAATGGTGTAGGTCATTTAAAATCTATGACAAATATTTGAATAAATTGCAAAATATGAATGTTTCAGTTTACACTTATAATCATATATTCAAGTGTTTAAATTAAAAGTATTCAAATTTCATATTAACTTTACCTTGTGAAGTTATCAATACCTCGTTAGGTACAGTACGACATACCGATTACTACTGACAACAATAAATATTAAAATCTATGACAAATAATTACTAAAAGATTTTTCCTCTTTGATTTATTTTTTGCAATCTCAAATCATATATTAAAGTGATTAATTTACAAATATCCTAATTTTATATATAAGTCAATATTTGATTATATAATTACACAATATATTATTAATACACAATAATTAGTAAATTAGAAATATAGTTTATCCCAGAATTTGTTTAATAATTATGTATACTATGTTAATAGGTATGAATACTTTGAAAACATAAGCATCTAACAATTTGAATGGAGACTTTCTGTTAATGAAATGGTCCCCACATATTGATTTTGAAATATATTTATCTAAGTTGCGCCATTTTCGTCTGATTGTGCCATTTATCTAAGTCCGACTTGCTCCGACTCATCACATTAGTCTGAATTGAGATTTTGTCCTTATTCACAGCTCATAGCCTCATAGTCAGTCTCATCGCATTCCCTTATGATTTTACTTCCAAATTCTCTCCGCCAAACTTAGGTTTTCCGCCATTACAAATTTCTTCCATTTTCTCTCCGTAAAAGTTTTTCTCTGTCCATTTTCTACCTCGTCTCTATCATTAATGGTTGAAATACACAGTTTCCATAGTTCGAATCAAGAAGATCAACAATATCTGAAGGAGCAATGGCGGAAGGAGCTCAAGTAGGTGTAGTTCCGACGATTTCAACTGAGACGACAGAGATCGTAGGTGTAGTTCCGACCATTTCAACAGCGACGACAGAAATCGTAGGTTTGAAGCAACCTATGGAGAACATTGAAGGTATGAGTTGCAATCTAGTTTTTATTTTCATGAAATCGTTTCCATTTTATGAAAATTTAGGTCTCAATACTTTTACTAAACGAAAATTGAATTCTGTAAAATTTAGATCTGAATACTTTTATGAAAGTGTAGTTTAATTTTTATCTTAATTTTTTAACAGAAGAAGCCAATCCTCCAAATCCTTCTCAGATGATGGAAACTCCACAGAAAGTTGCAGATGATGAAGAGAAACCTTTGTCATTGAAGCGACCTAGGGGAGGACAACTAGGTCGCAAGAAAGGTAAATTTACCTTCAATTTTTGATATTTTCAATTGTTGGATGAATATCTGATCAATTAGGTATGAATATTTTAGGAACAATAATTACATTCTATTTTACTGAAGTGGGATAATGATATGAATATTTTATCAATTAGGTATGAATATTTTAGGAACAATAATTACAAGTAAGTTGCAAGTAATTTTAATATGCTGGCATGATCATTTAGTTTCTTTATATGAATACTTGCAATGTTCATTTAGTTTATCAATCAGGTATGATACTTGCAATGTTCATTTAGTTTATCAATCAGGTATGCTGGTATGATCATTTAATTTTAATATGCTGGTACGATCATTTGCTAAAGTGGGATAATGATATGAATATTTTATCAATTAGGTATGAATATTTAGGAACAATAATTACAAATAACTTGCAAGTAATTTTACTATGATGGTATGATTATTTAGTTTCTTTATATGTATACTTCCAATGTCCTAGTATTAATATTTTGTTTTGTTTATTTTTCTTAGGTGATCGAATAAACAAGCCAAGAACATCAGACTCTTGTATCAAGAACAGATGCATTGTTGAGTCAACAATGTTTTTCTTCCATTCACAAGTGATGCCTTACACCGTGACCACATAAAAGTGTTAGCGAGAACGCCATTTAGCATTTGTTTGCATTCCCAAACAGAACACAAGCAAACAATCATGTATTCCATTCCATTTTACTGAAGTGGGATAATGATAAAGGTAGTTTTTTGCTCAACAACAAGCTATTAATGTTTACACCCGATGATGTTGCACTTGTAATGGGTTTAGGATTTGAAGGAGAGGTTGTAGTTTACAAGAGGGGAACCCTTACCTTTTCTGCTTTGCGTCACAAATTTTTCGAAAAAAGGAATGAGAAGATAACTCGGAAGGAACTTGAGGACACAATAATTGCGGCATTAGGCAACAAGAAAGGAACAGCAGAAGAAATTGGTGGACTGTTGGTGATGTACATTTTCACGACTATACTATTTCCTCAAACCTCTGGAAATGTACCCATCCATTTGTTCCCTTATGTGGAGAATATTGACCGTTTAAGGAAATATAATTGGGGTGAGGCAGTATACCGAATGTTGATGGAAAATATTCCTAATAATGCTCTTTGGTGCCAGTTAAAAAGAGATGATCTAAGGGCAGGGAAAGGAGTAGTAGATAGTCCTGAACCCGAAGTTCGGGGAATTTTGGAGAACGAAGAAAAGGTGTCAGGAACCCTACCAGGCTGTGCCTTGGCACTAATTGTAAGTCAAATTAACTCAAATTTATTTATTCTCAGTAGATGTATGAATAGTTTAACTGTGCTTTTATGAATACTTCAATGGTTGTATTGTATTCAATAGTTCACTGTCCTTGTATTCAATACTTCAATATTGTTGTAGGGTTGTATCTATATAAGGTTGAATAACTCAGTCTTTAAGGTTGAATACTTTATTCTTGACATATATACAAAACAATTACAAATTATACCAACTAATAGTAATTGTTTTTCCTTTAATTTTTTAAGGCCTGGTTCTTTGAACATGTTGAGGTGCCAAAGGTTAGAATCTTTAGAGGGCACATCCCAAGGTTTTACAACTGGAAGTTGCACATAGGATGGAGAAGAGATTCGTTCAGTCGAAAACTTGATCTTGTGAGAAATACCGATATCAAACCTGGTTCTTTAGATTGGAGTCCATCTGAAGCACTTTTCAAATCGGAAGGTCTTGTCTTCAATTTCTACTCGACGTGTCTGGCGAGGACTGATGCATTGCGGAAGACACACAATTTGCATGTTTACAAGTTGTTGATGGAAATGACTCCAATTTATAACCTCTTTAAATTTAGAGTTTGCAATGAACTTCTTGGATGTGCTGCCTCTCATATGATCGAAGACCTGAAGTATGTAGAAGAAGGCTCAACACAACTTCCGAAATTGTCACCGGCAACAGAGCAGAAGATGATTGCTGAAGTTTCTCATGAAGAATGGAAGTATCAAATTAAAAAGAAGTCACGTAAGATTGTTTATTTAACTTGCATTCATTTGTATTACAATTAATTATTACATTTTGTAGTTATGAATACTTTACAATTTCATGATTTTATAAAATTTTGTTTTACTTTTAATTCAATTAAAGGATCCAAGAATGTGAGTACACCTGGTGAACAACCTGGCAAAGGAGAATGTAAGAAGAAATCACCTGGCAAAGGAAAACAAAAAGGTATTGAATTTTAAGTTTTTAGTGTGAATGTTGTGTTATATAGGTATGAATACTTGATAACCTTAATGGTAATACTTTCTAAGTTCATAGTTCATATTTTTTGTTATATAGGTATGAATACTTGATAACTCTAATGGTAATACTTCCTAAGTTCATAGTTCATATTTGTAAAGTTTTTTGTATGCATAATTATTGCAATATTAATTTGTTTTACTTGGACCAGGTAAACCTGCAATAGTTGAAGAAAAGAAAGGAGCACAAAAACCTTATTCTTCAATTGGTGTCGTTACTAGAAGCTGTGCAAAGTTATTAGAGGAAACTCCTTCAAGCCCTCTCAACAAGAGGGTCCTATATAGTGTAACACCAACACCATTCTGTTGGTAAGGATGCACCTGTGAAGAGAAGGAAGAAGGAAGGAAATAAAATAGGTAATGTAGAAGGGAAAAAAGAAAATCCAGAGGAAGGTACAGATAAAATCACACCAGAAGATGTAGGAGTAGAAACTTATTCAGAAAGTGAAGAAACCTTAGAACCTCAGCTAACACAGAATGAAAGTGTATTACAATATGGAGAAATAGGGACACAGTATGGTGGAACAGTGTCTGATGGAGTTCTTGATGCCAGTGATGTTGTAGCACAAGTTTTAAATGATCTTAAAAAGAAAAACCATGGTAAACAAGGAGAAGAGAACCAAGTTGAACCAGGAGGAGATAACCAATATGTTCAATAGAAAGAAGGAGAAGAGAACCAAGGTGAACAAGGAGGAGACAACCAATTTGTGGAACAGAAAGGAGTAGAGAAAGAAGTTGGTGTCAAAGCAGGAGGAATTTTAGTAGGAGGAGATGGAGAGGGAAAAGGAGAACAAGGAGGAAATGTAGGAGGAGAGGGGAAAGGCAAACAAGGAGAGAAAGTAGTTGATGAAAAAAAGAGTACATGGCTCAGTAGCAGGAAACAAAGAAACAGTTATTAGACTTGGGGACGAACACTCTACATTTAGTCTTGGTTTAACCCCTCCACCCCCAGAAATAGAGAAGGTATCAAAAGAACTACCAATCGTACCCGTAAAACAACGAAGTTATATTCTCGTTCAAAGATTTTGATGAGTAAGAAAGCTGCTGAGAGACAAGCCATGAAACGAGACGTTAAAATAATAGAGATCAGTTCACAAGAGGAAGAGAAACCAGCTGTCAAAAAAGGTGCAATGAACACAAGAGTTCCCATTCGAAGAGTCCAACCAAAGAGGAACTATGTTGATAAAGAACCGTTTATTGGTGAACCTTTTATTCATGATGATGTAAAGGAAAGTATGACTTTCAAAGATTGGGTGCAGGCTTGCCTTTTCCAGTATGATATTGCTGAAATTGAAGGGGTGCCTTTCAGATATGTTGACGATCATAAAGATTGGGACTTTTGCAAAGACAGTTTATTCATTGATCCTGATATTCCTGAATTAACTCAAAAGCAACCATTGGCAAAAAAAACTTGGGAATATAAATATAGGGATCTGGTGAGTGATACAGTGAGCAATGTACTTGATGCTTGGGTTAATAAATATTTTAATAATATTTTGAGAGAAAGAGACTACCCATTTCAGAACAAGGCAGCCGATTTGTTTATGCTCCCATATCACTTCAGAGATATATTATTCAGCGGTAACCAAATTGGTCATGAGGTATGATAATTACTTTGCAACTAACTGTACATTTTAATTTTTAAAATATTTTATTGAAAACATAGGGAGGAATATTGGATATGCTAGATATGAATACTTTTCAATTAACATTGCAGGTAGTTGAGATTGCTGCCTTCCTTCTTCAAAGGGACACACCTGTGAAAAATAATGAGGAATGGTTTTATCTGACAGCAAAAACCTTGGTAAATTGTTTTATAAGTATTTTAATTTTACTTTAAAAAAATATATGAATAAATTTCAATTATTTTATTATATTTTTTGTATTATTTTGTAGGATATGGGACTTATCAATCCTTTCATGAAACTGTTTCCTGCACAACCACATTTGTTCTCTGAGCAATTTGAAAGGGCCAAATGGCTATTTGTGCCATTGTGTGCTCGGGGACATTGGATTCTTGGAGCAGTAGATTTGAAGAATAAAGTAATTCATTTGTACAACTCCTTGAAGGTTCAAGAGGAAAACATGTATTGGTTCAGTCCCCATATTAATACAATGCATTGGGTCAAATATTTCTTGTCTTGGAGGCTATGTGAGTACTATTATTTATTCTCAGTAGATGTATGAATAGTTTCATTGTGTTTGTATGAATACTTCAATGATTATATTGTATTCAATAGTTCACTGTTCTTGTATTTCACTGTTCTTGTATTTCAATATTGTTATTTTAATATATTACCTGCATTGATTTATTTGTGTTAATCAGGAGATGAAGAATGGATGAAAGTTGAGTATACTTGGATGGACTGTCCACGCCAAGAAGGTTCAATGATTGTGCTATTTTTATCATTCGAATAATGGACTGCCTCAACAGAAATGTGGCATTTGATTTTGATCAGGTTATTTCTGTTATTTTACCTTTCTTATTTTTTATAATTTGATTAGGTTGAATACTTGATAACCATAATGGTAATACTTCCTACTCCCTTATTTTGTAAAGGTTTCATTTTTTTTTGTTAACTATTTTTTTTTTTTAAACTATTTTTTTTATGTTTTTGTTCAAAATTTCAGACCATGATAAGGAAGGAGCGTCTTCTACTCGCTTTTCGTATTCTGGTTGATGATAGAAATGATTTACAATTTTCACCTAATATGTGATCTGTAAACTGTTTGGCTTTTTCTTACTGTGATGTTTTATGCATTGGCAATCTGCCATTTGTTTCAGTATACTGTGATGT
This sequence comes from Carex parvula, assembly GCA_025461045.1. Lineage (NCBI taxonomy): Eukaryota > Viridiplantae > Streptophyta > Magnoliopsida > Poales > Cyperaceae > Carex > Carex parvula. The sequence continues at coordinate 1,595,237 of JAJGRW010000257.1, forward strand.
TTTGTTGTTATATGATTGACATCTTTGGCAAACTATAAACTACTAACTTGCTGTAATACTGTGTTGTTTTAATTGTTTTGTCATGAATTGGTTTTAAAATTTTATTGTATATTTCTTTAAAATTTGTCATGAATTTGTCTTAATATTTTCTTGAATACTTGAGATAATTTCACCCTGAGTGACATGTCAGTTTTTAAAAAAAATATACTTCAGTCATTAGCTATGAATACTTGATGTGAGAGAGATCACACTTAAGTGATTAGCTATGAATACTTGATGTGATAAATCACACATCAGTAATTAGTTTCAAAGTGCAAACAAATATGTATGCATATTTTGAATTTAAGAAATCACATTTCATTAATTAAATATGAATACTTGATGTGATGGAGATCCGTATAGGTTCCTCATTAACATATTGGGTACAAGATAGGTAGTGGTCCCCAGTTACATATTCATAATATTGTTTGAAGAATTTTTTGTGACATATATATTCATACTTTTGTTTGTAGATATGAATATTTTCCATTTTGTGTGTGAAAATTATCAATGAACGTAGCGCTGGTGGTGTGATACACGTGACTTTTTTGGTTGTTACTGGTCCCCAATCCAGGCTGTCGCTTTCAAAAGACATTTGCGGTCCCCACTGGTCATGACTGGCCCCGAAAAGTAATGGTCCCCATTTATATAGTGGTCCCCAAATGTTATGATCCCCATTTCAAATATTATTCAATGTAACTATTCAGACTTCATTGCATAGGTATGAATACTTTACTTTCCTTTTTAGTGATGAATAACTGTTTGACAAACTTTGAAATGATCAACTTGTGTTACACTAACTGTAATTAACTGTAATTAACTGTAATTAGCGCGTTAGTTAGTGGGGGGACGTTTAGGGAACTGAATGGGGGGACTGTTAGTCGAAATTAATGATGAGGTACAAAAGCACTTCTCTTTATAGATTCATTGATGTAGCTTTACTATATACATTATTACCTTATTTTTATAAAAAAAAACTATATATTACCCTTATTATGTTCAATTTCATTTTAATTTACGATGTTATTTAAATGTGGTGATCAGTACTGAAATTTTCGTTATGTTGCTTTGCATGGCGTGCTACGTACTTGACACGTGCTAAAACAACGTATCACACGTCGTGTCGGAAATGTGTTGTATGCCGCGTCATAACAAATTTCGGCACATTTTAGCAAAACACAACATGGCACGTGTTACTATATATTTTTTAATTGAAAAAAATTAAGTACAAAGATAATAAAATCAGAAAAAATAGAAGAAATAGCATGCAATTATTATAATTTTATATTTGTTAAATAGTTAAATCAACTCCATAAGTAGCACAAAGAAAGCATCCATTTCGAGAGCTACTGTTAATGTAATTATTTTTGGCGATCGAACATATTTTTCTTGTTTCTAAAACTTGTTTGTAAAAGCAAAAAATTGTGAGCTTATGTCTAATTTTTACTGTTTTACGAGTGGTAGAATTCAAGCATAAACGATTATTGTTTCAAATTATTAACTAATTAATTAAGCTCTTCTTTTTGTTTTCTGTTTTCAAACCTCTTTGTTTTGCCTTTGCCTTTTGTAATTTGTTTAATTTGTTGTTTATTTTTTGAGACCAAACCTTTTGAGTCCGTAATTTGTTTTTTTTCCTTTTTTTTAAAAGACTTATCTCTATAATTAAGCCTTATTTTTCTCTCTACCTCCTTCTGCAGCTGTCTACGGACGATATTTAAATAAGAATAATATTAACATCGTTATTTGACATGAAAAGTAAATCATATTAAATGCATTCTTTTTTTTTGTATATTTTTCTGTATAAGAGCAATTGTTACATACATATATGCACAAACGTCGAGAGGTCTTTTTAATATTTATTACAACTCTCAACCACTTTTTCTAATACCAAAACAAAATTACAGTCGCTCAAAACACAACTTAGAAGACTGGAGTGAGAATCTGCTGCGATCCGGGTACTTTGAACAGTACCCTGCAATCTCTGCTTTTGTAAATCCAGCTGTGGAATTGTTTCGAGATGAGTGTACAAAAAAACAACTGTTTTGAAATGCGTGCACTAAAAAATTACATGACTGAATTTGAAAAAGCAGGAATTACAAAATTATTGTGCTCAATATTCAGATCGCAGCAGATCTCAATCCAGAAAACTAAGTACAACCATCCTTTTTGACTAAATTTAAAACACACTCATATATAACTCCCACCTAACTAATTAATGATAGAATCCCCCAAAAGTTGTCACCTTGTTAGCACGCTATTTTGAGCATCATATTTTTTGAATATGGAATAATGTGCCACATGAAAGTTGTAGAGGTGTTGTCAGGATTCCACAAAATTTTGAATCAGCTTAATCGGAACTCGTATGAAAACTATATGACCAAAATACTGAAGCATGTCAAACAGTTATTAAAAGGAGCGTCTCACTTTAGAATTTTTTTTTTATAAACCATAATTAAAAAAAAAATTTTTGTGAAACCAACATTATTATTATTTTTTTTTTACAAAATCATAAGAACTAAAATGCCATTTCAGTCCGAACTTTTTTTTCGGACTGAAATAACAATTTAGCCCAAGGTGGTTTCACAACTTTTCAGAAAAACAAGTGTAGCCTTCGGTGTAACACCTATGGACCGAGATGCAATTTCGGTCCAATATTTTTTTAACCTGGACCGAAATACCATTTCGGTCCGAACTATTTTTTTTATGGTTTGCTTATAAATTGTTTAGAAATATTTGCTTATTAATTGTTTAGAAACGTTTGCTTATAAATTTTTAGAAAGGTCAGAAAAAACATGTTTGCTTAGAAAGGAGAAAGAAGAGAAGAGACTGTTTCAGGTTTAAAAAAAAAATTAGTGGGACTGAAATGACATTTTGGTCCAGAGAGATTTTCAGATTTTCTGTGGCCGCTGGTATAAAAACATGTAAAACCACTTCGGACTGAATTACCATTTCGGTCCAAAAAAAAATTCAGACCGAAATAACATTTCAGTTCTTATGGTTTTTGTAAAATAAAAAAAATAATCTTGTTGGTTTCATAAAATTATTTTTTTTAGTTATGGTTTATAAAAAAAGTTCCTCACTTAACCATTAATTCAATTATTATTATTATGCTAGATAACTGATACACATATCACTACATGGAAATTTTCACATTAGTACGATTACTGGAAGGGTACATTTTCATCATTATTACCGTGGCCGTTAATCCAACGCGGGTACTCGCCCTTTACATCAAAATGGAGACTTCCAGTCAAAATATATCACCGATTCACCGGACATCTTTTACTAATTTGTTCATGAGCTAATTGATGACGGTATAAATGTATCCCACTTTTATTTGTATTGTGTTTTAAGTTTAAGAATGAATAAATTATTTTCACAATAACATGGATAAAAAAGAATATTTGACAGTACTCAATCCTGACATCACAATGTGAAATGTCTACAATGAGCGAATACATTGTATTTAAGCATAATGAAAATCTCCATTTTTGAGATAAAAAAGGAGAGAGCATACTACCAGTACGGTTCAGTGGGTCAGATTGTCAGTCCGAAGGACTGGAATTGGAAGAGGCGCAAATTTCGTTTGGAACTTTGGGGTATCGGTCTATCATTAAATGCTCAAGTCGAATATGATATCTGTTTTTTTTTTTTTTTTGGTTATAAGAGTATAAATTACTATTAATAGTCCGTATAGATTTTATATTTTTATAATATATATATATATATATATATATATATATATATATATATTAATTTTGAATTCAGAGATGAACAATATTCGACAGTATTGTTGACAGATGAATTTTCCGTATTAGTGAAACTTTTTTTTTTTTTATTTCTACTTTTCTATCATTTTCACTCACTTTCTCAAAAGTTCGTCTTCTCTCTCGTCTTCTTCACTTTTTCCCTCTTTGTATTTATATATTAATTTTGAATTCATAAATGAACAATATTCAACGGTATTGTTGACATTGTTGACGGATGGATCTCACGTGTTAGTGAAACTTTCTTTTTTCATTCCTTCCTTTTTGTAATTTTAATCTTGAAAATTAATTTAGTAGAGTATAAAATATCCAAAATTGATGTTTATAAAATGAATATTTTTGTCATAAATGAGTTAAATTAGAAGGAATTAGTTATACACAAATTAGTATAAAATGAATTTAGAAAAAGAAAAATTATTTTATAAGAGTACAAAAAATAATATAATTCTTACATAAATGCAATATGCACAAACCTTAGAGCAATAGTTATTAATATATGTTTATTAGATTTGATAAAATATATACTATAATATGAGAGAAGCAAAATTATTTATAATATCATTTAGTTTTATATTGCACTAGGATTTGATATTTGTTTAATTGTCACATTATTAACATGATATATTAATGACAACAAACTTATTTAACAAGTACATCAACTGATTAAGCAATATCAAGACAATAAAATAAAATTATGGATATTTTTTAGAGTTCAATTTTTTTATTTTGTGATTTGAAATCTAATTGGTCATCCATCTATATGCCTGAAAACATAATGGTTTGATCTATTGTTTTGTTAATCTACGAACAACTTATTATCTAATAGTATTAAATTTAAGAAAAGAAATATATTAAATTACAGAGAATATTTTTATAATTTTATCGATTGTTGTGGTTGTCTAATAGATATGATTTTCAATATGAGGAGGGATCTAGTTATCACAATTTTGAGTTACAAAAGTTACCATAACCATTTTCTACATTTTTAAATTTCAAATCGTCGATCCAAACCGTTTAACATAATCTCCACAATAAAATGTGCTTCCAGATCAAATTGTACATTTTTTGAATTTTTTTACTATTTATTAATATGGGTACAAAATTCAATGGTTTGAATTTGACTAGTTTTTGTAAAATATTTAATAAATAGTAAAAAAATTCAAAAAAAATGTAAAATTTGATCTGGAAGAACATTTTATTGACAGTTCAGAAATCATAGTTTTGTTCCTTGAAACAGTCTCCGGTGCACATGTAATTTTAGACCGTGTCTACCTTCACTATTTTCCATCAGTCATGCAGCTTATATGAATTCACTCACCATGTCGCTTGGTGTTGTCTCTCGGCGAATGGGAATGGCGTCAAATCAAATTGCTCGAGAGAAAAGGAAAAGGGTGAGTTTCTCTCCTTTTCAGCTTGATTTTTTTTATAGCGATTTAAGGAAACGGAGGCGTCTTATACCTCTTTCAAGTTTCAAGTAGAATTCACATGTATTTACATATTATTTGATACTTACGACGATACAACTTGTACACTACTCTGATCGGTTCTTAAATAGATTCTGGTATTTTTGAATGATTTATTAGCTCACTCGAGTGAAAACATTTTTCTCAAACGAATATTTCCTCCCATTATTTATTTGTGAGTTTCACAATTTTGAGTACACTCTGCACTTCAGTTCAAACTAAGAGCTTTATTCTCCGTTCATCTATATATGGAGTCCGGAAAACTAGCTTTAGGTGGTAAAATAAAATCAAGGTTACTTTATTTTATTTGGAGAAATAATTATGGTCATTTAAAATAAAATTGTGGGTACTAAAGACAAAAATGTTTTAAATGACTGTAATTAATTTTAATTTGTTTTTAAATGTTTAAGTCTGATTTTTCCTGCTTCCAAATAGATCATGCCTTGTGTATTCCCCCTTTTTTACTTTTGTTTTGTTCTGTGGTTTGGCTTGCTTTAATTTTTGAAGTATATTCCAGTCAGATTAATACCACTTTTGGTCTAAATCTTTTTAATGTATCACATACAATATGTCTTGAAAAAATGTTGCAGTGTTGGATTATTATGTAGAACATTTTGGTAATATATTGGAGTTAACACACTAGAGTTATAATCTTGTTATGCACTAGACCCTTTGCTTAAGTGATTGTATAACTTGGTGGTCTTGCAAATTGCATCTTTCAATGTTGCATGATTTAAAATAAGTTGAAAAGCAGATAGATCCTTGTACATATACATATATATACTGAGCTAACCTTATGTTGGAGCAAGTCATAATTAATAAATAAAAATTATAGACTGCCAATAATTTACCTCTTGTATTATGCTAGTTTATGGCATTGATACTACATAATCTCCTTTAGTTTACTAGGAGTTATCATCCTTCCCTTACAAGTAGCTGGTGGCATCATCTGATGCTTTATTTTCTTCCCTTCTAATTTTTATTTTAGTTAACATCAATTCACCATCAGTTTTGCAGAGATTGAAATCCCCCCTGCAGAAAAGGCTAAAATTTCTATACCAGGTTGCCCCACGTTGGGTCCACCTGACTTGACAAAAGAGACAACCAGATCAAGAAAAAGAGACTCGAGATGCAGCAAGAGACTCAAACTCCAAATAAAACCCATATCTCAGAAGAAAGCCGTTTTAAGCTTGAGATAGTAGCTAGAGGAATTAAATTTCTTCGCGCTGCAAGAATACGGTCTATTGCTGAAACTCAAAAGTCAAACATTGCCCACTCAAAGGGACCTTGTGATGCACAAGCAAAAGAATCTGCTACTGGAACAGCCCTAGAGAGCAATGCCAGAACTGTGCACGGACCAGTGGTTGATATCTTTGCAAATGAGGGAAAAAAGCGTAAAATTGAGGTAATAACAATTGATTCTGATGAAGAAGGGTCAAATGATTGTTTGCCGGTTAAAAACTTGGCTGGTAGTTATTGCAAATTACGGGCGGAGAATTTTCTCAAAGAGTTCAAGGAACAACACCTGTTGAAAGAGAATAGCAACTCTAGGACAAGTACGGATAATTACAAGGGCAAAGAAGTAGCAACTGATGTTTCGCCAATGAGCATTCCTTGTGAGCACAGAACACATGATGCAAATACAAATGTAAGTACTCGAAGTATATTTCTTTACTAAATATTATTAGGGTAATGGTACAGTGACGATACCAGTAAAGAGAGAAACTTGACAGCTTTTCATACTGGCACTGGCCAGATTGATCTGAACTTGAACAGGTATTCTGTATTGGTATAGGCATTTCCAAAACAGGAAACATATAATGTAATGAAATTGTGAAGATTGATCTGAGCTTTCATGAACTTTTTTTTATTTTAATAAGTTCAATTATGGATGTCTTTTAGTATTTGTCAATTATCAAATTAATATTTTTTAGTTTTTTACATGTTTTGTATGAGTTTTGAATTTGTCTGTAAAAGCACTTCTGATTCTAATTTTCAACTTTTTGAATCATAATTTTGAACATTCTTCTTTGCAAATAACTATTTTTCCATTTTGTATATTTAAGTGCATTCTGGACTGGACTATAGGACTGGATTATATCTACTTGTGTGGTCACTATGTTAGGAATATTTTAGTTCACTTGTGCATTTTTATTAGAGTTTATTAATCTCAACTTCTCTCTAGAAGACTTGCTATGAAGGGACCCGATATGCTAAATCAGATGATCTAGTATTTCGTAATCTAAATATAATGTGTCATTTGTATTCACAGTTCTCCCCATCTCTAACTCTGATGTCTATTCTTTTTTATCCTTTTAAAACTTTTATTGAGCTGGTGCTTGACTACTCACCCCTTGTCCCTTTCACCTTCCATATCCATGAATTTCAGATCATTCTATGGTTCAGATAGACAACATGGACCAGTTTTTACCCCAAATTTGATTATTAACATTTAACATTTTTTTGGTATAGATTTTCCGGGGTGCATGATAATGGCAAACTAAGACAGATAATATCTAACTATGATTTCATAGAAAACACTAGAAACTAAGATTGATAAATTACATGATGTTTTTGCCAAGGAACATTCATATATTTAAGGTTTCCTTTTTATTTCTCATCTTTTTGGTTGAAAGGGAGAAGTCTGTCAGAGTTCCAGATCTATGGAGTTTTAACACATGTCCTCTTGTCATCCTAGCGATAAACACTTGAAATACAAAAAAGAAATAATGCATTTTCAGTTGAGCTAAATTAAGTTATTTTGTTAAACAAATAGATTACTTAGCCAACTGCTAATGGAGGGTATTTTTGGAACATAATGTGCACAATTAAGTTTCTGAACTTTCTAAAAGTATACACAGCTAGGAGACGTAGAAACACTCATGTCTAATTACATGAACTAAAAAAATGTAAATCACATGTAGAATTTTAAATTTTACTCATTGAACTTCATGTTTTATGTATTTAAAATAGAGTTGTACCAAGGAAGGAGATGTGGCTGGAACATATGATCCAGATTTTGCAAAGGATGTTGAAATGGTAGAAGATGAGTCTTTATATAAGTCTCCGGATATGGAAGCAAATGGTTCATATGATGCTGATGGGTTGCCTGGTGATGGTTTGGAGGAGTTATGGCGGGATATGGGTCTTGCAATGGAAATAGCTCAGGTACTTATATTATTTCTAGCTGTTTATTTCTTCCTTTTTTTCTAGATTTCCATAACTGGGGCATTGAGTTGGTGTGACTCATAAAGTATCAGTGCCTCAGTGGTTTCCAAAGCCATCACCTCTGTGACATATCCAAAACTATTCTTAGGGTTTGGAGAAACTGTGGTTGCCACAACTCGAGAGTAGTAAAATTTGATCAATAAAGTGGTTAAATCGGGAAAACATTAGGTCCCTGAGTGGTTTGAGAGCAGTTTCGGGGTTTAGTAATCTCTGTGATTGCCTAAAATATCAGGGTTGTCTCCATAAATAAGAGTTCTGCAGTTTGAGAGCATTAAACTCTAATTTAAATGGAATTGGCTCAACTGAGAAATTATTAAGTGCCAGTGTGGTTTTACAAAACCATCAGCTTTACACCTCCGACACCCAAAGCAGTCTTAGGTTTCTGAAGCACAGTAGTCAACTCAAAACAGTGGTTTTGTCTGCATAACTAGACAGAAGTTTGAGAGCAAGCAAGCCTACGACATATATGATCAGTCCAACTTCGAATGAGTAGTTTTCCAAAGCTGCAAGCTCTTTATTGCCATCACCTCAAAATGAGGCTTGTCTCTCTATAAATAGGTTACTACTTGCTAGGGTTTTGAGAGCAGTAATCCTAAGAGAAGTTGTCTTTTGAGGGTTTGAATGAGAATGGAGAATTTTTTATTTCATAAAGTATTTGTCACATCCTTAAATAGGGGAATATTTGACTGTAACTAGCACTGTTGAAGGTATGCAAGTCTGAAACACTTGAATTACACATGCACATAGCACCGACAAAAGTTGTGTTATTATTTCAACCCTTCAAATACGCGTCAATTTTCTAATTTTATGTTCTTATAGCTATTTTTGCACCTTTCATCAGTTTAGAATCAGCTGAACTCTCGAATTTGCCTCTAGTAAGAAACATAATAAGAGAAAAGAAGCGCAGGGGGTAAAACTATAGAGTCACCAAGACATTAAATCAGATCAGCTGATTGCAAATTTGAAAAGACTGGCTGTCTTAATGTCTTATACCAGACCTGACTGGTGAAGCAGCAAAGTTCACAATTCAAATGTTGCCAAAAGTTTCTCTAAATTTTCTCTATTTGTCCAGGAGAATGAAGGCCAAGAAGGAGTCACTACACCCATCAAAAGGCCAGATCCATGCGAAGAAGAGGATGGAGAAGAAGTGTGTGTGCATGACTGCAAACTAGATGAGCAACATGGCCTCGTCTGTCGCATCTGTGGACTCATCCAGAAGAAAATTGACACCATTTTTGAGTACCAGTGGCACAAGGTATGCAATTTAAATCCTTTGTGGCACTGCAGCTTTTGAGGTTTGCGTACTGGTTACCAGTGATGTCCTTGAGCTCAAGTAATTTTAGTTTGTTATGCAGACTGAAGTTTTATACTTGATAGAAACACTGAACTGTTGTAGCAATTATGAGTCATATAGTTAAGCTAAGACATCTTTTACCTGTTGGTGTATCTCGATGCCACATCCCTGTGGTAGTAGTCCAGGAAGGTATCGTACTGGAAGAACCAAGCCCCTGTTGTAGTACTTTTACCTGTATATATGTACTTTCACCGGTAATATGTATAGTAGGGGGCGAGTGCAAAATTAGTACTGGTCCCTTAACAGCACCATCAATTCAGTTTTTCTTATTTTCATTTTAATGTTGAGTGATGATTTTTTTTTTTTTGGTCACAGCGTTCAAGATCAATAAAGACATACCCTGTAGAGCCCAGGGGCCGGACAAACTCAAATGTTTCTGACAGGCCCTCCAAATTGCTTGCTGCCTTTGATGAAGTGGCAATATGTGACGACATGGCCATCCATCCAAGGCATTCAAAGCACATTAGGGCTCACCAACTGGAGGGGTTCAATTTCCTGGTAAAGAACCTGACGGGAGACAATCCTGGTGGGTGCATTCTGGCCCATGCACCTGGTTCAGGGAAAACTTTCATGCTGATCACCTTCATACATAGCTTTCTGGGCAGGTACCCCAATTTGCGACCCCTTATTGTTCTCCCAAAAGGTATAATTCCAACCTGGAGGAATGAATTCAAAAACTGGCAAATAGAAGACATCCCCTTGTATGATTTCTATAGCTTCAAAGCAGATACTCGATCACATACTCGATCACAACAGCTTGAGATTTTGAAGTCTTGGGAGGGGAATAAAAGCATTCTTCTCATGGGGTACCAGCAATTTACATCTATAGTCACTGATGAGTCAGACAATATTACTGTAAGAGAGTGCTGTGATAAACTGTTAAATGTACCAGGGTTGTTAATTCTCGATGAAGGTCATACACCGAGAAATGACGAGACCAAGTGTTTGAATTCTCTCGCCAAAGTTCAAACTGTACGAAAGGTGGTTCTCTCTGGTACGCTTTTTCAGAATCATGTGAAAGAGGTTTTCAACATAGTGAACCTCATTCGGCCGAGATTTCTTATGAGCGAACATGCACGGCCAATTGTGCGGCGGATCTTGAGCCAGGTCAACATGGCTGGTCGAAGGAATACCACAGAGGCCCTATTTTGTGAGTTAGTAGAAGAAACCTTGAAACAAGAAAAGAATTCCTCTACAAAAATCGATGTTATTAGAGGTTTGAGGAAGCTAACTACAAACATACTTCACTACTACAAGGGTGACCTTCTAGATGATTTACCAGGCCTCTTTGATTATACCGTAATGCTGAACCTCACTTCCAGACAAAAAGGAATAGTTAAAACCATTTGCCGTTCAAAGGAGGTCTTCAAGAGAAACTCCTCATGTGCATTGGTATCTGTTCATCCATCGCTGGAGGAGATGAAGGACAGTCAGATTGAGACCATTTTGAAATCACTAGATATCTCAGAAGGAGTGAAGGCGAAATTTATATTGAAACTCCTCTCCCTTGCCGTCTCAAATAATGAGAAAGTGTTGGTGTTTGGAAGGTACCTGCGTTCCCTAGATTTCCTTGAAAAGCTTGTAATTAAAACAAAGGGATGGGTCTTGAACAACGAGGTGTTTAGAATCACTGGAATAACATCTCAGAATGATCGGGAGTGGACAACAGAGAGGTTTAACAATTCAAAGGATGCAAAGATTTTCTTCGGGACAGTGAAAGCATGCGGTGAGGGAATATCACTTGTGGGGGCTTCGAGATTGGTGATATTAGATCAGCATGCAAACCCATCTGTCATGAGGCAGGTGGTTGGCCGTGCATTTCGGCCGGGTCAGGTAAGTACACCTGAATTTATATAATTTGATCCTTCTTTTTATTGTTAATTTTGATGCTTTGGAAGAAAATGATGTTTCTCATGCATACTCTGGTAAAGCATAAGGATATGCCAGGTTTATTCTTTGGCAATAAAAATATGCTTTGTAGTTTGTACTTTTCATTCTTCATATCATTCAAAGAAGAAATTTCATGGGCACCCCTACAAACATCATATCATCACAAAAATGCCCCTAGAAGACAAAAAATGTCATGGAAAACCCTTCCAAAAGAAACATATTATTTTTGCTTCCCTTGTTCTCAAGTATTGCATAAATTACCCATTTTTTCCTCGTAGATTTCCTCTGCCTGGCTGAGGATAAAAGGAGGGCAGTTTTTGACATTTCTCTCTTATATGTGAGGATAAGAGAAATCTGTGTCTGGGTGAGGATAAAAGGAGTATGAATATAAAATTTCTCTCATTTTGTAGAGGCAAACATATAACTTTGTTCAAAAGGATGTGTAAACTCCCTTTTCTTTCTAAACTGTATTTTGCTGAGGAATGAGAAAAAAATGATAATATGGGTATTCTTTGAAGTAAATGGGAGAGTGTAAGCATTCTCATCAAATTATATACATGATTTGGTAAATGTTGGCCACGTTTGTTTAAATATTGTTTGTATGTAGGTGAAAAAGGTATTCTGTTATCGGCTGGTGGCTTGCAAGTCACCAGAGGAGGAAGAGCATGCAACCTCCTTACGCAAGGAGGTTATCACCAAAATGTGGTTTGAGTGGAGGGAGAGTGAATTGTGCCATTACAGCCCGGGGTTGGAAAAAGTCGATTTCAACAATTGTGGGGATGTATTTTTCGAGAGTGATGGTTTGCGCAAAGACGTCAATGCTTTGTACAAGAGGTAATCTAATTTAATTCTATTCAATGTTTTGTGCCATGTCAAAGTTTAGTTGCCATAAATGCCCTTTTCAAACTCAGTTGGGAAGTGTAAATAACTCCAAAAGGCAATTGGGCAGGTTCAATTCACTTGTACTACGTAAATGTCTCAGCTACTGGATTCAAGAGGCATTATTAGGATAAAACTAATTCGTAGTTTTTGGGTGGGCATATATGCAAGAAATTTATCCTATTATAAAATGCTTTGAGATACTTTTACCTGATTACATCATATTACAATGTATAACAGATGATGAAGTACTGATGTTCTGGAGAAGGTTGCGGTAGCTATAGAATGCTCATATTTGGCCCTAAAATTGCTTCAAAGCGGTTCAGTAATCTGATGTATTTTACCTTTTGATGGTAGTTGCAGTTTTTATATATGATGTAGAGAATTTGGTTTACTGCTACTGGTGCTACACTAAAAAAAGATTAATGCAAGCTTTTGTTTTGTGCAACTTGAATGCGATCTTTAAACTTCTACTAAAGTGCTATTTAAGAATTAAGTTGTTACTAGGGGTGTCAACAAATTGGGTGGAAGCATTTTCATAACCTTATCTATTAAGTTAACAAAAAAAAAGTATTCTTATTCGTATACAATACAGTACAGATCGGATAAACGGATAAAAATGTGTCCATGAATAAAACTATATGAGGTTGGCTACTCTACTTGTATAAACATATGAGGACATGCTTATAAGTTATTTTTGCATTTTTAAAGTTCAGATAGTTGATGTGAAGCACTCAACATATTTTCCATATTTAAATGTCCTTGGAGATCAAATTTTATATTTTTTGAAAATTTTTTACTATGTTTTTGGAATTTTCCAAAACCACTATTTTTCATAATTTTTATAGCATATTGAAACATTGTTTTGAAATTTTTTAAAAAGATAGTAAAAAAATTTCCAAAAAATGTAAAATTTGATCTTAAAGTACATTTTAATATGGAGAACATGTTGAGCGCTTTAGATCAATTATTTTGACTTTGAAATTACAAAAATGACTTATAAGCATATGTCCTCATATGCTTATACAAGTAAAATAGCCAACCTCAAACTATATTATATCGTGCATCATATATATATATAGAGTTGGGCTACGGTGCTTCGCGAAGTAAAGCAAGTGTTTTACTTCACACTCATATTTTGCGATTTCAAAGTTTAAAATATCAATCTGAACCGTTCAAATTGATCTCCATATTAAATTGTGCTTGGAGACCAAATTTTACATTTTTTGGAAATTTTTTACTATATCTTTAGAATTTTTGAAAATTGTTGTTGTTGATGGTCCAGGATTTTTTTGAAAACCAACGATTTTCAAAATTTCTAAACATATAGTAAACAATTTCCAAAAAATGTAAAATTTGGTCTCCAAGCACAATTTAATATGGAGATCAACTTGAACGGTTCGGATCGACGTTTCGAAATTTCAAATTGAAGATATAGACGTGAAGTAAAACACTTGTTTTACTTCGTGAAGTACCGTAGCCCAACTCATATATATATATAGAGAGAGAGAGAGAGAGAGAGAGGTTGGCTAATATCAAAACCTTTGTTCCAGAGCTGGGGTGTAACCAATTGGTTTTCCGAGTTTCAAAGTTCAAATAGTCGATTTTAAACCGTTAGATGTGATCTCTATATTAGAATGTGCTTGGAGACTAAATTTTATATTTTTTTGGAATTTTTTTACTATTTATTAAGTCAGTTTTAAAATCGCTGATTTTAATAAACAGTGAAAAATTTCTGGATCACTGAAAACAGTGATTTTAAAACTGGCTTAATAAATATTAAAAAAATTCTAAAAACGTAAAATTTGGTCTCCAAGCACATTTTATTATAAATTAAATGTTGAAAGGTTTGGATCGACTGTTTAGACTTTGAAAATATAAAAACCGAAGCGTTTGTTTCACGGTTTAGGAACAAACGTTTTGATATTAGCCAACCTATATATATATATATATATAGGTTGGCTAAGATCAAAGTGGTATGACCAAGACCTTGGTGCTACAAATTATTTTTTGCGATTTTAAAATTGAAATAGTTGATCTGAAGTGCTCAACGTGTTCTTCATATTAAAATGTACTTGGAGACCAAATTTTACATTTTTTTGAATTTTTTCTCTATTTTTTATGGATTTTTGAAAATCACTGTTTTTCATAATAAAAATAAATAAATAAAATTTGAAAAACAGTGATTTTCAAATTTCCATAAAAAATAGTAAAAAAATTTCAAAAAATGTAAAATTTGATCTCCAAGTACATTTTAATATGGAGAACATGTTGAGTACTTCAAATTGACTATTTGAATTTTGAAAATCGCTAAAAATGAATTAGTAGCACCAAAATTTTTGTCATACCACTTTGATCTTAGCCAATATATATATATATAGAGGTTGGCTAATATCAAAACGTAACCGTGGTGCAACCAATTAGTTTTTCGATTTTCAAAGTCCAAACGGTCGATCCAAACCGTTAGATGTGATATCTATATTAAAATATGCTTTGAGACCATAAAATCACTGATTTTTAATAAACAGTGAAAAATTTCTAGATGATTGAAAACATCGATTTTAAAACTGACTTAGTAAATAGTAATAAAATTCAAAAAATATAAAATTTGGTCTCCAAGCACATTTTAATATAGATTGAATGTTGAACGGTTTGGATCGACTGTTTGAACTTTAAAAATATAAAAACTGAAGCGTTTGTTCCACGGCCTGGAAACAAACATTTTGATATTAGCCAACCTATATATATATATATAGAGAGAGAGAGAGAGAGAGAGAGAGTGACTAATATCAAAACGTTTGCACCAAGCTCCTCGTGCAACCAAGTTGTTTTCGGATTTTCAAAGTCCAAACAGTCGATCCAAACCGTTAGATGTTTAATCTATATTAAAATCTGCTTGGAGACCAAATTTCACATTTTTTGGAATTTTTTTACTATTTATTAAGCCACTTTGAAAATTGCTGATCACATGGTACAAAATTTAGTTGCACTATTTTTACTGTTCACCCGGATCTGTAATTTTCAAAGTGGCTTAATAAATAATAAAAAAATTCCAAAAAATATAAAATTTGGTCTCCGAGCAGATTTTAATATAGATTAAACATCTAACGGTTTGGATCGACTGTTTGGACTTTGAAAATCCGAAAACAACTTGGTTGCACGAGGAGCTTGATGCAAACGTTTTGATATTAGCCACTCTCTCTCTCTATATATATAATTTTATTTTATTAATTATCATATAAAATAACAGGTATAAAAAGTGTTTATCTGTATTCTTATCCGTTATTGTTAACGAATTTTTTTTATTTTTACTCGTATTTAATAAGTTTAAAAAAAAGTTATCCTTAACCGTCTTATGAAATACATACGGATCATATAAACATACAAAAAATGTTATTGACACCTCTAATTACCGATGGATAAGATCCCGTATGATCTGCAACCTGCGACCATACCGACATTTAATTTGGTTCGATTTTTTGTTTTTGACTTAGGCTATTTTTAGCTGTTGAAGTCTATTGATGAACGTGTCGTCCTTTGCTGGCCTGGTCTAGTGGTCTTTAATTAAGAAATTAAAAACATTTTTAAATTATCAGAAACCCTGTACTTGATTTCTTTTCTTTCTTCTAGAAGCTTTCAGATTTTTCTATGCTTTATAAATTGCTATTAATTTTGTTAATTAAGTTGTGAATTTTATTTTATTTGTGACGTCCTTTTTAAATTCGTGAACTTTTCATTCTCCTTATTTTATTACTTTAGGAATGAATGATTCCTTAAAATATTTTACATTGCACATTACATTGCACATCTTGCAAAATATTTTATATCTCCATTTTCTTATATTATACATGTAGATGTTCTAATTAGTCAACAACTATAATTGAAAGATGAGATTTCAAATTTAATATCAGCTCTCCAATTAAATAATATGTTTTTTTTTATTAAATACATATTTTTTACGTGAAGAAGTCTAAATTTAGTTAAAAACATACTCGCTATACATACTGCCACATAATATGTTACAATTAAAATTGAATAGAGAACAAAATTGAAGAGAAAATCAATTTCTTCGTTTCCTTATTTCTCCTCTCCAGCTATCTCCCATTCCTTATTTTCTTATTTAAGAATCATGAATAATCAATTTATTTTAAGAATATCAAATGCTGACATCTTTTAAAAAAATATCTTATTCAACATTTGATATCTTATCAAATTATTTGATATTCCCATATTTAATACAATACTCAATTTAAGCTACAGTGAATCTTTTTACAATTTTACTTCTTCAATTTTGATAAGATAAGAAGAACATATGTTGAGGAGGGATTTTAGTAACATTAACACAAAATGAAGCAACTAATTTTATTAATACGAATTTATTTTCACTAAATATTTTTTTGTCCTTTTGGCTTTTGCCTATGAGATGTCTATATCCTACAAGCCATTTGTCTTTTTTTTTTTTTATCAAGTTTCTTTACTTGTATACATCAAAGTTTGATCTTCTTCATTTTATTTAAAAATGGGGCACGCAATTTTTTTTTACTTTTTGAGTTTATTTTATAATAGATCAAACGTAAAAATAAATACACCAAAATTAATCAATCATAGTTTAATTAGAGTTGTTCATTTTTTTATCACTTGATACGGTATAATACGAGATCCAAAAATCATAAAATCTTATGAGGATGTATCTCTCAATAAAATAAAAAATTAACTATTTGGATTCAAATTTTGAATTTTAATCTTTGAAATATAAATAAAAAAGTGACTTTTTCCATTTTATGATTTGTGGTTTTGGTACCTTTCTAACAAATCAATGGATCTAACTTTTATGAATGGACATGTATAAATTCATCTTAGAACTTCATATATTTGTGTTGAATATACCCATTTTCTGTTAGAAAAATTGGGTGAATACATGTGAATATACCCATGTAGGCTGTGTACTTTAATTTAAGTTCAGTTATTGATGCGGTCCATTTCACCTTTTACATGATGAATATCAATATTTTAATGAGGACGGTTCAAATGCACCATAATTTTTGTACAACAATATGCTCCACATCCTTTATCTCTATTTTCAAAGTCCGAACAGTCGATCCGAACTGTTCAACATGATCTTCATAATAAAATATGTTTGGAGACCAAATTTTATATTTTTTTAAATTTTTTTACTATTTTTTTAGATAGGTACAGTATCACTTTATCGGATGGTCCATAATCTCCTTAAAAAGTGATTTTGTACCTATCTAAAAAAATATTAAAACAATTCTAAAAAATATAAATTTGGTATCCAAGCATATTTTATTATGAAGATCATGTTGAGCGGTTCAGATCGACTGTTCGGACTTTGAAAATGAAGATAAATGATGTAGAGCATATTGGAGCACAAAAATAATAATGCATTTGAACCTTCCTCTATTTTAATATAGACTATTATAGAAGTTTAAACTTACTTGTTTGATTTCAAGCGGAAAAATCCATCTATAAGGGGGCACTTTGATGCATGCTATTTGGTCTTTTCTCTTTGGTTATTTTCTAATTTGCCTTTTATTCCATAACTACGGCAAAAAAATGACATAAATGTTAAGAATTTAAAGTGTAATTAGTGAATCAAATTTCTTATTTAGAATGATATTATGTTTTTACATAGTAGGTTTTCTATGAAAATAACACCCGGAACTATGAATGTTTGGGCATTATTTTGGTTATTTCATTATGGTATTTTTCTTTTTAATGTTCTGGTATGCTTGATTATTTGGACTACATAATTGTTGTTCACATGTGCGATATGTGCAATAATTGTTGGTAGATTTCTTTTTTTATATTGTTACTAATACAATTATTTTTTTTTTGAAATAGACAATGTTTCTCTCACTCATATACTGTTGTATATGTACTCATGATTTTAAATTAATGAAGGAAAATATATATAGTTTGATCGGTATCTAATTAATATCCTTTTGTGTTGATATGATATGGAAGAAATCATTATATGTACATATTACGTATGCTTTCTAATCATCAACTTATGGACACAAATGCATTTTAATTCAAACGAAATAATTTATCTTGTACTATGTAGAGTTTTCAATAAAAAAAAACACTTACACTCTCGTAGGACCCTAAATAATTTATCTATGTACAATTTTTTTTCATTGTGATTCCGATCAACAGAGTTCAATTGGAACTCATCTCTATGAATTCTTTTGAATTGAAATCACATGAAGTCCATTGAGTGGTATGTTCCGATCAGACCTCAAATAATTTTCAACTTTCATAGAAAATTTCCGTTTGTTTCTCCAAAAAAACACTTGCACTGTTATACTAGTCTTTCTCTTCTATTTTTTGTATACTGGTACAATGCAGTACAGTATTGCAAAGTGAGATTATTCCAACAGTTTGATTCGAAATGTTGAATAATTATTCTTCCATTGATTTTTTTTTTTTGGGTAAAAGTGTGTCATTTTGTAGAAGAATTTTTTTGTTCTATTATAATATATTTCTGTTGCAATACACAGGTACGATACTAATATAGAAATATATACAAATAACATAGAATAATAGATAGATTGTATGAAAATTTTTGAATTCATAGGAATCAAAATTTCGATTTATTTAGGCAAGTTTAAATCAGCCTATTTTTTTTTGTTCCTTCTACATAAAATCGCCTAAAAGAACTGAAAAAGTTCCTTCTATTCTATGAGATAAAAATATCAAGACAATCCATCAATTATCCTATTTTTTTTTCAAATAATTTCTATAAACAAAAAGTTCTGCACATCTTGCTTTCTGTTAAGAAATCAATCCCAGGGACAGTTATTACTAGGATTTGAAATCTTTACAAAGCTATTCTCCTGCGTACCTTGTGATTATCACAAAAGAGTTAAAGGGAAAAAAATAAAATCAGCAATCTATCTTTACACCAAGCTACAATACAATTATATACCTCCGCTCCACACTTAACCCTATCTTTTTATTACACGTGTATATATATTACAAACCCTATACATCTTATTTTATCATTCTAAATTGGCAAGTTTAGCCATATATTATTCAATCACCATAAATGTCAATTATGTCATGCCACAAAATCATGCAATAAATGTGAAGAGGCAAACCTCTGTCGATCCTCCATACTCATATATTCGAAATCTCCTGCATCAGCACCTATAGGTATAGAATTGTGGGGCCCACCACCATACATTTCTTCCCCTTGACCTTGAACAACATGTTGTAACCCTAGCGTAAGTGAAACACCTCTGTTGCTGGTACCACTATCGTACCGCCCCATTTCAGCCATGTGGTACGCCATTAACCTCGGGTCTTGCAGAACATGACTGTTGTTGTTTGCGGGGTTTTCCTGCATATGACTTCTTTGGAAGTTGGCATGGGGCCCACAGTTATCAATGGGTTGATAGAAGGATATGAACTGACTCATTTGACCCGTTTGACTTGCTTGTTCATGATGGTAGTGGTTGTGGTTCCGATCAATTGACGGGCTGTTTAGGTTTTCATTATCTTCCGGAGACGATTTTGGCTCTTCTTTTCCTTTGGCTGGTAGGGGTTCTGATGAGGAGTTCGAGTCTATCTCAGCATCGGCACCAAACTCTTCCTTGTACATATCTTCTATCATTGGCTTCCATAGACGAACCCTCGCGTTGATAAACCAATTTGAAACCTAGGCCAAAAATAATCAGAAGTTTCATTAGTGTAAACTTGGTCACTCTATCAAAGCCAATCAGCCGACGATGACAGAACCAATTTCAATTTCATTTTATTCTTTAATAGCATTTCTATCATACTTGAGCAAGTGTAACTTGGGAACAAAAAGTACAAAACATTGTGTGGGAATTAAAAATCTCAAGATTGAAAAGGAAATATAAACACAGCAATAAAGCTTACCTGACTCCGGGTTAATCCGGTTTGTCTCGCTAGCAATAACTTCTCTGAGTCCTTCGGGTACCTGTTGAAATGTACCATTACCAAAAACCATAAATATCAATCGCTCTTTGAAGTAAATGTGAATGAACTAAAATAAAAAAAGGTACTTACGGGTGAAGAAAATGCTCGAAAAGCCATGCACGCAGAATTGTGACTGATGACTCAGGCAGACCCCTCTGGGGCCGCCATGTTTGCTGTTGCATCATGCCAAACTGTTGCATGGTTCTTTGCTGTCTTATCTGCTGATCTATATACCGGAGCCTTGATATGCCGCCGGCCTTACTGGAGGTATCAGATTCACCTAGGATTTTACGGGTAGACTGTATTTGGCTAGTTATTGCATCTCTTAAGGAGCGAAAGTGTCGGGAAATTGTTTGGAGTGCGAGTGCAGTATATGGTTTTGATGAACCAGGTCCAGCCACAGTGTCGAATGAGGAGACGACAATTTGCATCTGATGGTAGTATCTCTTGTACCTCCTATCTACCTATGTACCAGAATTGGTACATGATAAAGTGAAATTAGTTAGGCGATGAAAGGTAATATGCCTTATGGGATGAGATTTGGATTGTTTTCATGCATTGCCACTTGGCTTATAAGGTACCATAACAGCATGAAAACAAATTAGACATAAATTTATTACAGCTCAATAAAAAGCCAAATAAATAAATAAACAAACCCAAAACCAAATGAGTACAAAAAGCAGGCAATGACGGCATTTGATAGCCCAAATTCTCTATATCAATAAAATTAAATGAAATGAAACACTTAGCATTTGAAATTTAAAATATAAATACAAACCTCTTCTAGCATAGCCAATAGCTTTGTGACTTTATTCTGGAGATCCTGCCTTTCTGACGGTGACAGCTCAGCAGCTGAGTTAGCTGCTAATTCCTGATTATTGTTCTCAACCTTTGCACCTTGATCTGCGATCTCATTACCACCCAAGCCGCTTGCAGTTGCCTGATTTTGATTCTTCTCCCCTCTCTGTTTCAAGGCCTCTTTCACATTGACCACTTCATCTAATAATACTTGAGCCGCCTTCAGGTATTTCGAATTTGAAATTGAATTTGATAAATTCAAATTTGAATTTACATTTTGTGGAATTCCCGTGTGAACAGCCGGGTCAGGATAAGTATTTTGCTTGTTAAAGAAGTCTTGAGTAGAACTTGATGGTTGGTACTGATAAACTGGTACAGGTACTTGTGTGCCAAGACTCAGCGACAACCCTTGCCTCGGTGCAACTGAGCCATTTAGTAGCATCATGTGAGTACCTATTCCCATGTCAGGCTCAGTATTGCTAATGGCATTAGGCACTCCAGCAAATTGACTTTGTGAAACCATGGAAGCAGGAAATTGAAGTAAATTTCCTGAAATCTCGGTTGTATCGTATAGCATGTTTGCTGGTACAGTCGTGTCTTGGTACGAAGAGCGTACTGAGTCTCTTTGGTTGGTAGAACTCAAGTAGAAGGTCGCCATGCTTTCCTCTTTCAGTAGTGTCTTGATAGAACATTAACATGAAGTGCACATGAAGGGTACTTGGGTAAAATGCTGAGTTTGCTGCAAGAATAAGGATAATTATAAGACTCGGAGAATTTGTAACAAAGGAATATAAATGAGGGAAGTGCAAACTTTATTATCTCATCTTTTATATTTCTTATTTGGGTAATTGGTTAGCCACTTCTATAAAGAACCTTGCACACAATTTTGAATTTAGAAAGATAAGTAGCAAAGCTTGGTTGTCAGGTAGTTCAAAATTTGCAAAGAAACAGAGATATGGAATAATTTTCCGTTAGTCTTCTTGCTAAAATATTACCTTTGATTATATATGTAGGATAGAATAAACCAAATTCCAAACTAAGAAAAAACCAGAAGCATGCTGTAAGGATAGTAACTTGGGAAAACAAACTTCTAGTTTAGCATACTTCATGCAAAAGCATCTTAAAAAAGAAAAATGAAAAAGAAAACCTCGAAAGTTAAGTTAAAAAATGGTTTAGCAGTATTGCCTAGATACAAAAATACCATAGAAGATAGTCAAGAAAACACAAAGCTCTCAGAAGTCAGAATTGAGTTTGGAAACATCAAATTCAAATTTCATTTCAAAACTCCAAATTTAATTATAAATTTGAGCTCATGGCTAAGGTATGTTATGTATTCTGCACTTTCAAAATTTTATCTAAAATAGAAACCAAAATAAATTGATGCAATTTGAAGGTAGAAACAGCAGAAGCAACATTTGAATAAACTTGAAAAAAATCCATGCCTACTACACCTTACAGGAAAATTAAGCTCAAAATTTGAAATTGGTACCTTGGAAAATGGAGAGAGGGCAGTTTGTTAGGGGAGCAAGAACCAATAACTCAGAGATGATTCTGCCTTTTTGAAATTAAAAACTCTCTCAATTGGAAACAAAATACAACATCAGATCCCTAGGATCAAATAATGAATTGATTTATACAAAATTAGCTAGTAGCTTTCTTTGGGCCTCCACTTCAAAATAAAATAATTTTGTCCACCAATTGGAGCTAAACTACCAAAGCTGTAGTTTAAGAAACTGACTTTTTAATATTTCCCTCTCTCTCAGTCTCTTTCTCTCTACATTATCATCAGAGGAGGTTTTAGAAAATGGAAACCCAGCATTGTATTATGCACGTGAGAAGTTCCGATAATGCCCCTCCCAATAAAGGCATGCCTATTTACAAAGGCACCCTTTTTCACTTATGCCTATTTAGAAAAGCACCCTATTTTCACTTTTTTTTTTTTTTTTTTTGCGTAACTAGGGTCGCTATATATTTTCACTTTTGAGCCCCAATTTTTGTTTAGTGATTTTTTAGTGTATATCAAAAAATTGAATTAAATGGTGTAAAGTTGAGTAATTGATGGTGCAACTAATTTAACAACTTCTTCACAGTTTTTTTTAGTATATTAAACTTAAAAAAAAGGAGGAGGATTTATAACACAGAAAAATGTTTATTGATCCAAGGGCGGATCCACTGGTATTGAATGGGGGTCAATTGATCTCCATTTTTTTCTTCAAAATTTATGTATTTATACAAATTTTTCATATAGTTTAGAGTAAAATATTATGGATATTATGAAATCGACTTCTTCATTCGCAGCATGAAAAATTTATATGATTGAAAGTTTGACTCTGCCATAGTTTGAAAAGTTTGCTCCGCCCCTGAAAGTTTGATTTATAAGGGACCTTGGTTTGGAGGCAGTATATTTATCTACCGAGATCAATATGCACACAACGATATATAATAACTTCATTTATTTTTTTGAAAAAAAAAATATTGAGATCAAACGTACAAATTTTTTAATAATATAGAGATATTTTGTCAAAAAATGAGATCGATTGATCCGCATTTATTAAATGTGTACTCAACCATGCTGCCATGCATAAAGGAACCTAAAGATTTCTATATCAGTAACATTGTATTACCTTATTTTGATAGGGTTAGAGTTGGCTAATTTATCTTTCTTTCTTAGCTTTATAAATTAATGTATAAATATTAATTAATGAAATTATAATTAAAAATCATCATCTGACCTTAATAAAACATACTGCAACAAGATGAGTTCAAACAAAAATGTTCAACGGTCATTTTTAATTAGGATTTTACCAATAGATTTATCATGCTATTAATTATGTTTGACACTCAACCTTTTTTTGTGATTTTCTAAGGGTGCATGCGTCAATATTATTTTTTTAAAGACGACTGTGCAAAAAATAAAGTCTTGTTTCCTAAGTTTTATTCTCAACTTAACAGCATGTTAATGCATAATTATTCTTCTGCCACCAAACTTCATAGTTAATTCGTGATACTTCAAAATAAAGACATTTTTTTGTCCCAAATATTTACAAGAATAATACTAATATTTCAAAAAAAAAAATGACAATATTATACCTAAAATGTACGAGTCAAAGACAGATTGATTGTATGCATAGAAGTTGACTTGGATGTATTATCTATGTATATATATATATACATAAACCGTCCATTTCTAAAAGCAAGTCATAATCTTGTTGAACATTTAATTGGGATAGAGAATCTATTCTTTTAAAACTCCGGAATAGGCAACAATTAATTCTTCAAATAGCTTATTCTTATTCTTGCGGAGTTGTTGACTTGGTTGTGTAATTTTATAGTTAAGAGGTTATATTCCCATAACAACCAGTTGGTAGACCTAAAACCTTGCTTGAAACATCCATTTTGGCCTCTATCACTCTCTCTCTCTCTCTAACCTATCTTTTCTTTTCTTTCTAGACCCTAAATATTTAACAGTAGGTCCTAGCATCTCTTTTTTATACTGCCTTTATCCTGTGCTCCCAAGCATGGAACAGGGGATGAAACGAAATCCAAATCACTTAAGATATAGTTTGCTTAAACTAATCATCCTTTGTTTATAAATTAAAGACCACATGCCCTTAATCAATTGTGCCTGATTACATTGGTGGTTACATTGCCTTAAACCTCATCTAATTGCTGTCAATACTAGGGTTGGCAAAAATAAACTCCTAGTTAGTGGCTTGCTCGAGATTGGTTATTCAGAAAAATAATCGTAATTAACTCATTCGATTCTGACTCGATCGGTTCATCATTAGCGAGTTCAAGCTTGACGCAACTCGACTTGGCTCGTAATATTTCTTGTGTCGCAATTTTGAATTTTGTAAGAGCGTCATTTAATGTAGAGACATTAACATTAATATGAAATAGTTGACGTAGTTATGAGCTTTCATAACTTTCTATAAAGCATGCACCTTCTTTTAGGGCTCCTAGATGAGCAATTAATTAGATATTTAGATGTACTACACTACTACTTTCTTCTATATATATAAATAAACAACAAAACATGTGGGATGTGGCATTCAAACATTCTCTCTGCATCTTGTTTAGATTTTTCCCTGCTTAATACTTGATAGGCATATCTGCAATTCTGTCAAATATTTTTGTTTTTTTTTAAAACAAGATAGGGGTCAAGCCTCTAATCTTATATTTTATTGATAAATTAAAAATAAGATACAATCAAAAGAGTAAAAAAAAACAAGAAATTGCTCCATGAGTATTGAGCAAAGATAAAATAAAAATTACATCTCTTGTACTACTTGACCAACTAACTGAAAAATAGAACAAAAATTGTCTCTAAAGATTCGATTGCATCGCTCTCTCCATAATATGAAGATGACAATCATGTCAAATATTTTTAATTGTTGTTTAGAAGTCCGCTGTTTATTGCCATTTTAATTTAATCCGGACTATATGCATGGTTTCATAATAACAAGGGCGATTGCCAGTCTCATCTGAACATCATATATTAATTAGAGTCATATTAATTTAGTACAGTTTAGTTGTTGTATTTCTAATTTTTCTGCAATATGACTTAATTATTGCATTATGATTATTTTTATTTTTGCATATTTTCTGACGGTATTAATTAATTAATAGTTGCTAATTTTCAGATTTGAACCTAAATTTATATATACTACGTACTTAAAATTCTATTATGTTAAAAGAACAATTTGTTTTTTTATACATACTTTTATATTAACTCGTTATAAATCCTAATCTTAATTAATCCTAGCATTGTTGAACACAAATTCCTTCAGAGAGCAAATACTCAAATCTCAACCCCTTAATCATGTCGTCAAACAACAAAGAAACAAAGAAATAGTAATTAATATAAACTAGCTTGCAGCACCAACAAAGAAATAAAATTATTATATTTGTTTTAGTTTATTAAATAAGCTAAAGCTGATTGGTTGAGCTTAGTTTATTATGTGATCTGTTGCCGCTCTTTCTTGTATTAATATTTTTTCATTATAATTTAACTAATGATTTAACAAAAGCACACAAAAAATCACAGTTTGTGTTATTATAACACTATCAGTTTAGTAGAAACGTGTTCAGAATTTCTGGCCTGTCATGCTAAATTAAAAATTAAAAAATGTTGCTATTTATTCTATGTTTAACAATAAAGGAGTAGAAATTTCGTAATATTCATTAAAAGATGTATATATAAAAATAAATTAGAGATAGTTTATATCGCCTAGGAAAAGCTGCTTGCAAATTGAGGATCTGTTCGCAATATATAGCAATTGAGATATCAAAATCTTAATTAATTTGGTGGTATATTGTCAGATAAATTGCTATTTGATATTTATAGAGGATTTGTTACGAGTTATAATATTTTTTAGTGATGGAAAAGTCTTATAAATTACGTATTATATTATGTTTATTAAACTTGAATTTTAAACATCTTAGAAAGTTAATATAGTTGCTTACTGCTTGAATTATTAATTAGATTCGTTAGGGTTTAGAAGTTAGCAAAAAAGTTGTATTATCTTATATTCGACATTCACAATAATTTGAGACATACAATCTAAAGAAACTTTTACATGAAAACCAGTAGATAAGCTGAAATTTTTATTAATACCCTCATAAAAAAAAATAGCAAATTTGTCCTCGGTATGAATTTTTTTTCAAAAACACCCTGACCGCCCCATGTTTGGGCTGTCCAATCTCAGTACCAAACTGCCCCACTGTGAGGCGGTTTGGTGTTTTTTTTTTTTTTAAATATCGCAACCAAACCACCCCACCCCACCATGTAGATTTTATGTTATAGACTTACCATTTAGATTATTTACTTTTGTTATTTATCTAGTTGAAAAAAATCAATTTATAACATTAAACAAAATTATAACAAATAAAACTGCAATAAATATATAACATATTATAAAACATTACAACAAATAAAATTATAATCGTCAATTATAAAAATATAACTATAAATTATTATAAAAATTATAACAAATAAAACTACAATAAAACATTACAACAAATAAAAGTATAATCGTCAATTATAACAAATTATAACCATAAATCATTATAAATGGAACTGTAAATTACAAAATTAAAAAATGGCACAGCATTTAAAAAAAGAAACACCAAACCGCCCCACAGTGGGGCGGTCTGGTATGAAGAGGTGACCGCCAAAACATGAGTCAGTCAGGGTGTTTTTGAAAAAAAAATTCACACCGAGGATAGATTTGTTATTTTTTCTTTTTTTGAGGGTATTAATAAAAATTTCGGGTAGATAAGCTTCGTGTATTGAAGTTATTAATTTAATTTTTGATATGGTCTTCTTGGCCAATTCAACCAATAATAATCAAGGACATCATATTAAAAACTAATAATAATAATAATGCTCAATGTCTAGTAGATTATTATTTTATAATACTTTACTTGTACAGTTGTAAAAACTTTTTGATATTTTTATGAATCCGTACATAAATTCACATATGTGGTATACAATGCCTTTCTGCACGCATATTCAAAACTACATTTAATTTAAACCATTGATAATATATGACAAACTTTCATGTTAACAAAATTTTAAATGTAATCTTATTTGGAGTGTGAAATCAGGATTAAAGTTTTGACTTATTTCATTGCAGGGTCTAGTTTCTAATTAAAGGGAGACCAAAAAGTTTTTACATACAATTAGGTCAAATTTGGATTTCAAGGGCATCCAAGCCGTATGATATGTTTTAAGATTTGTGAACACTCCGTTTAAAATTTGTATGTACTAATCTTAAAGTGCATCGGACGGCTCTGATATACATCAGATTGAAACTGCACTAGGAGAGATATAGGAATTTGATCAACTTAACTGAAAAATCAATCAAATTGATTTCAAATAACGAATTTAAACCGTTTAAACCGATGAATTTATACTGTTGAAACCGACCTACTTCACGAGGTACATTTACATACAAAATTAATAAAATCTTAAATTAATTTAATATAAAATCAAATTATAAAGTAATTAGAAAAAAAATTACATTTTAAATTAATTTATAAACCTTATCTTTTTCTCGCTTTTGACCAAAACCCATGATGTATTTGAGACACCTAACTCCTTGCCTCCTCCCGGGACCTTAGACACATCACTTACGAAATAAATCAATTTTAATAATTTAAATTCATTATTTAAAATGAGAATCAACATTTGATCTAGTGACAAAAATAATGTTTTACGTGTGGCAGGTTACAAGTTTGAAACCCGGATAGAAATCCCTAATGAATATTAAAAAAAAATGGATAGTTTGATCTCCAACTTTACTCAAAAGAAAAAAAATTCATCATTAATAATTAGTTCGAGAAGTTTTGAAATTAAACTCGTCAAAAAGCTTAGTGAGCTTAAAGAACATCATAGCTCTATATATTAAGAAAACAACGCATTTAATTATACTAAAATAGTCTGAAAATATTATATAGAAGATTTTCTTACAATTAAGTTTACTCTTTTGTTGCATTTTATTTCTTATTCATACTTTACATATCCCAACAAAACAAACCTTATGAAATTATTTTCCTATGTTACTATTTGCTGATGCCGCTTACGTCTGAATATGAATATGAATATGAATGCATGCATTTGGCTAAACAACACACATTAAAACTTATGCATTCAGATTTTTTATAAAAGAGGGATTAGATGTTAAAAAAATCTTCTTTCTTTAAAAAAGCATAAATCAAGATGGGCCCACAGGGATGGGAACAAAAAGTGGGGCCCAAATTGTACTCGTGACTTAGCATGTGACACGTAATGGGCCTAGATTGCCTTAATTGTGGTGGGTCCACTGGGCTGCTAAAGTCTCCATAAAAAGAGATTTTGTCCACTTCAGTACCTATTTTGCTATCTTCCTTTATTAAATGATTGATCCCTTTTCAATTTCCATTGGTGCTGAGAGCAATAAGCCAGGTACATATATCAAATGCCTGATTTTCTGTTGCATTCTCTCCGCAATCAGTCCTGCCATTGTGTTGTTCACTTAAATATATGATTAATGTTTTAATATATGATTTGTATTGTAAAACAACAAATAATTTCCAAAGTATATATACTCGAATTATAAACTTTTGACCTTACCAAATTGTTCATGAACCACAAATCTATGACTATGCTTCAAAGTTGTAAGCAAGAGATGAGGATAAAAATAGGAAATGTTTTTCTTCATCTCAATTGTTCAAATATTTTTTAATAATTCAGATTTGAAGATGAAATCTACTGTTTTTTTCTTTTCAGAATCTGAACCGTTGAAGATACTTAAATGGTTGGATGAAGAAATACAAGTCTCTGCTTTTTATGAAAAAAGCACGGCAGATTCTCATCCAAGAGTTTATGTCATGAGAGCAAGTATAGAAAATCACAGACACAATAAAAAAGGTTAGAATGTGGAATAATAATACATAAGTTGGGTTACATATAGGGGTGTCAATGGTACCCTTTTACCCGTTTATCTTATCTGTACCGTATTCGATAAGACGGGTATGACAAGATTTTTTTTCATTAGCTAATCGGTTATGGATATTGCTAAGGATTTTTTTCGTTAACTAAACGGGTAAGGGTACGGGTAAAGACTATTTCGTGCCCATTATCCTATAGGGTAATTATATAAAATAAAATTATATTATAGTCTGAATAATAATTAGTGATGTTTAAATTTATTTGGGTGATATTTCATATGATCATGTTTGAGCAATAATTAATATGATTTTTTCTATAAGTAAAATGTTAATCATATTACTTTTATTTACATGTTTGTTATTTAGTTAAATAAATGAATTTGTCTGGAGAGATATTCGTGTTTTTAAATATTTTTACTTTATAAAAAACAATTTAGTTGGAATTGATTGCATATTTGTTTTTTTGTGTTTTTTTATTAGTAATGTGATTGCATATGTGTGAACTGAAATGAATGAGTTTTGATATTTTATTCGTAAAATATAATAAAATTAATTAGTATATTAGTATTATTCGTTATTCACCCGCTACCGTTTTGTTATCCGATAATTGTAACGGGTAAGGATAAAGTAGAGTAAGGTCAATCCTTAATGGGTAAGGGTAGGGGTGCAAACAGATCGGATATGGATCGGATAGTTGTAAAACTATATCCGTATCCATTTTTATTTTTCGGATACGGATCCGGATCGAATATTTGACGGATATGTACGGATACGGATTGGATATTGGATATCCGTAGATATATACATAAATATTTTCATAATATATATTAAATTATATGGTATATATCTACTTATTCGGATACGGATAATTAAAATTCAAAATCATATCTGTATCTGAACGGATATTCGGATATCGGATATCCGTATTTAATTTTCGGATACGAATCCGGATACGGTCGAATATTATCCGATCCGTTTGCACCCCTAGGTAAGAGTAAGATCAATTATCGTTTTACACACGGTTCTCATGAGTCATTAGCAGTATCTATCAAAAAAAAATAGAATAGGTGAGAAATGGGTGCCTGGTGGTCCATGCTTTGCACAAGGACGCACATGTTTTTGATTCATTTATTTAAAAAAAATGATTATGCAGAGGATCAACGGCTAAAGCTTCTATGGATGTCTCCAAATTTGATTGCGTGCCAGGCTTACTTTTTGCACTTTATATGATTTAAGCTGAAGTAACGAGTGAGTACTTCATAAAGTAACTAAAATTTGAGTTTGAAATTGAAACTTTCCATTAAGAATTAATTTAGACCAGTTTGAATTCTTTTAAGGACAAGCTCAAATTTGAATTACCTCTGAGGATGTAAACTTCTGAAATAATTGCAGTGGAATAAGCTCCGTCTATCTACCTACGGAGAATGGTATCTAAAAGATGCTGAAGTGTACCGAAGTTCTTTAATAAAAAATATTATTTTAAAATTGTTACAGTATTGAGAACTAAATTTTAGTTCAATGAGAAATGATAAAGACAAATCATTGTAGATATTAAAATACTTTTTACTAAAAAACTGTTATGTTATTTCAATGAGCGCCAAAGAGGTTTCAATTTGATACGTCCTATCTCGAAGAGAGTATGCCATATGGAAATAGGATTGGGCTGAGTTCGTCTTACCAAAGAATGACAGGTCGAAGTATGGACCGAGTTGTGAACTCGGAGAGATTTGGAGATATTCGGACTCTAACCTATGCGATATCTCTCTTAGCAAAAAGTTTGATTCCTGTTTAATGGGACTTCTTGCCTTATATAGTCTGCCCATAACTGCTATCCCGGACAGTTATGGGGAACGTGGGCAGTTATGCAAACCGTATCGGTGGTTATCCCGCATGGAGACGATTCAAGCCATTTTCAGGTTGAGCCTTATGAGGCCGTTTATTGGGTCCTAATTAAATAAAGCTTGGACTTTTTGTATTGACTCCAAATTGGCCTCTTAGGAGGTCTGAATCCCGGATCTTTCGTGGCTCATAAAAAATAAGTTAAGAAACGTGTGGAACATGACCCTATCCCAATTAATGTCTTCCTCATAGCACACCATGCAAATTGGGGAAGTGATGACACCACTTTTCAAGTCAACTATCTTTTTAAGTTTATACACTATACAGGAGTAGATGCAGTTCTATAACCAACAATCAACAACTAACCAATCACAAGCAATTAACATAAATATCCCACAATGGTTTTTCTACATTCGCCTTCCAACTCTCCCCACACAGACACAGAGAAAGAAAGCAACAATAATTTGATATCTGTGGACCCCACGAACCTCATATTGATTTATGTATCCTAAATATAGACGGTGCTTTGAAAAGTAATACTTCTCAAGTTTTTACTTTCTGCTTGTATTTTTATTTTTTAAATTTAAATAATCGATTCAAATTTTTCAACATAATTTCTATATTATAATGTACTTGGCAATCAAATTTAATTACATTTTTGAAAAAAAAAATACTACTTTAGAAAATTTGAAAATTGTTGTTTTTCATTAAATAAAATAATAAATGAAAAACAATTATTTTCAAAAATTCTTAAAAAATAGTAAAAAAGTTTAAAAAAAATATAAAATTTGATCTCCAAGTACATTTTAATATGAAATTACGTTGAAAGATAACTTTGAAATTTAAATATGAGCAAAATGTAAAATAATATCTTTACTTACCAAAGCATCGTAGTCCAACTTATGACTATAGCGGAGGTAAACTTTTAAGTTATGAGAGTCAAAACTCAAAAATTTCCGTATAAGAATCAATCAGATAAATTTTGCATTAAAGTATGGATATCAATTTTACATTACTCATCACATTTTACTCTAAACTATAAAGCAAAATCACATCTAAACACGAAATTAAAAAAAAAAATCAATTCACTCCATTCATTCTTATTAAATCCGCCAATGATGACCTATGCTTGCGTATAAGACATCATTTTTAATTTATTGTCACCCTAAAGGACCTGTTCAGGCACAGTACTGTGTCCGTGGGAAAAAAAATTGAGTTTGATTGAATTTTTTTTTTTCCACGCGCACAATAAAATTTAGTTTAAATACCGTGTCCATTCCCATTTCCCACTGTGCGCCGAACAGGCCCTAAGTTTCTTCCTTCGAAGATAACCAGGAAGGCACACTATCAGATATATAGGAGCAGATGGAAGTGGACATGATAACTGCTATATTATTATTTCATTTTTAATAAATAAATAACAATATCTGATAGTTATTATTCATTTTTTATTAATCCGTAGTAGTTATGAGGCTATGATAGATTATTACTATTTTTTATAATAATAATAATATATTGTGAGGCTATGATAGCAGATGGAAGTGGACATAACTGCCATACTATCAGATATTGGTCCGTACAATATACCCCGTGCATTAATAAATAATAATATTAAGCTATAATTGTTATACATAACATGACGCAATGATAACTATAACTACCATAGTAAAAGTTCCACCTCCAACCTTGCTATCCAATAATTATTTTAATATACTTTTGAGAGAGCTTTGTTATGAGATGTGAGATGTGAGATGTGAGTTGTGAATCAGTCGGCATTGGCTCCGTCCATTTTAAGGCCAAATGGAGAAAAACAATGGTCAATCTGCTCTTCGCAGTACACACTGGAGAAACAAAAACCGAAATACTAGAAAGATGTGATGAGAATGAGATAGAACAAGGTAATTATGCATGTAATATGAACACGTTAAAGCTTGTGGTCTGAATATTAATGCTCAAAAGTTGAATATCATGTAATGTTAGTCAATATTTTTAAAGGGGTAAATTTCGCTGGAGGTCACTAAACTTTGTTCTTTGTCACGAATTGGTCACTCAACTTTGATTTGTCC
Organism: Carex parvula; assembly: GCA_025461045.1. NCBI lineage: Eukaryota > Viridiplantae > Streptophyta > Magnoliopsida > Poales > Cyperaceae > Carex > Carex parvula. The sequence continues at coordinate 1,628,958 of JAJGRW010000257.1, forward strand.
CTCCATAGCCACTGAACTTTTATTTTGTCCCAATGAAATCACCCTATAACTTTTCCATCCAAAATATTAACGGACGTTAGTATTTTGGACGGAATGAGCATATTCCGTTAAATTTTTGGACGGAATGAGCATATTCCGTTATAATTTGGATGGAAAAGTTATAGGGTGACTTGATTGGGACAAAATAAAAATTCAGTGGCTATGGAGGGACAAATCAAAGTTGAGTGACCAATTCGTGACAAAGGACAAAGTTTAGTGACCTCCAGCGAAATTTACCCTTTTTAAAGCCATCTCTTCAAATTCTATCTTTGCTATTCATTTGAAAATAATAAAAATATTATTTTTATTTTTGAAATTCTGGCATCATTTTGCTATCATATGTTATCTCCTATTAGTGAAAGCAACGGACCAACAAATACCATTCAAGCTGCGGATGATATGTAGAAATTCAATCTTGATAAACAAACTAGTATGAACTCCGAGCTGTCAGGACCACTTCAATTTATGGAAAATTATATAAAAAAATAAATAAAAATAAAGCAAGTATTAATTGCTTTCAAAACTTCAAAGAGAATTGATCCTGAATGTTTGACAAGCACACAAACTAGCACAAAAAATGAGCAATTGCATTTTTTTTTCTGAAACTTGTTGCCATCTGATCCATCTCTTTCGTAGTTCTCTAATTCTTCCAACCATTTCTCCATAGTCGTTTATCCTTTCGCAATCACAAACTTTAGAAATGGACAGGAGAAAAATATTCATATAATAACAAAAGCTAAAGTATTCTCGTTTTTGAGTAAAATGTTCTTTGCTACTTGTTCTTGTGAAAGTTGATAAAAAAAACTAGATCATTACATTGCATCATAATGAATAAAAACAATCGATTTAAATGTATGCAAAGTTAAAAAAATATGAATGAGGAAATGACGTACATTATCAACATCTAATATATCTAAACTCTTTTATTTCTTTTTTTAATTTTTATTTGTTTTATTTATTTTTTACATTATCCATTTTCAGTACTTGAGGTTCTCTACATATTCAAGGTTTGAATACCCTTCTATATCTTTTCAAGCAGCCTCTGCAATTTATGCGCTCATATATACTTGTTACCAGAAAGAGATGTGATTATGTGAAAGCAAAAGTGGAAATTGAATACCATAAAGATGCCAAACTTTTCAAACCTTGAATAGTAGAAGTCTTGAAGAAATGTAGAACAAGACAGCAGAAAGAAAACAACACGAGTACATGAGTGCAGCCGTCTACTACTGAAATTGTGGGTTCTTGTAGCTTAATTTTGAGTTAAATGACAAGACTAGCTTCCACTTCTATTTCCATATAATCTAAGTGCAAGTGCATACACATCTTTTTTCCTTGCCGAAGTTGCTACAGAAACCAGCTTAACTGCCTACAATTTTGCATTCCATATTTCCAATAATAAATTAACAAAGATCAAGCAGCAACTAATTGTGTTAGCAGTGGGAGGCACCAAACAAAACCTTTACCATACAGTACCATGTTAGGTAGGTTCAATAATTGAATTGAAACTACTGTTTCATCAAAATTGTAAGAATAGTTAAAATGAAATTTTCATATCTGCACCAAATTAAAAAGTAGTAAAATGTTATTTTATACCGAGGAAAGGCAATGGCCACTAGAGATCAACTTTTCCAGCTCCAGTTCAAGATGAGCTTCCGAGGGAGTGTCTTCACCCAAAACTGTTGTTCCCTCTATGAGAAGGGTGATTTCTCCCTTTGGTCGCAGACCCAGAAAATGTTTATTTGCTTCTCCTAAAGTACCTCTCCAGAACTAAATCCCAGTGCAAGAAAAAAAAAAAAATCCCAATTTAGATAGCATTTAGTGGTCCTTAGCAGTGAGGGTTTATTTAGCCTTTAGTAGTTAAGCAGCAGACATACAGTAAACAAATTGCAATAATAATACCTTTTACAATATAATTTCCATATTTTCATCCTGAATAGAATTGGAATTGTGAACATCACTATCTTTACACATAACTGAATAACAAAATAGTATATTCTACATCGTTCAATCGCCTCTACTGCATTAGGGAGTTCACCTCCAATAAATTATTATATTTTCTCAATCTTTTACTTGGATTTATTACCTTGTTGTTTTAAAAAGTCTCATAATGTTTAACATTGTGGTCCGAAAAGCCGATAAAATGGTTTTAGTGTAACTTTATTGATGCTATTTAAAAGTATGGAACATAGTCCGCATGTAGTTTAACATAGCATAATATACACAAATTATAATTGAACCCACCTCTTCATGTATTTTGGTAACCTCTCTTGCAACCACACAAGACCTGGATTTACATGTTGCGTGATTAACATCTGTCAAAATTAAACTTCAAAGAGAAAAAGAAAAAAAAAATAATACTCGCCGTGAATCACCAAAAATGGCGGAAGCTTCATTGAGAAATTCATGGATGCCATGAGGGGGTACAAAAAAAATTTGTGTTGCTGCTGCTTTTGATGATATTTGAAGCCTCTCCCTTCTTGAACTGGTACGCTTTGGTAGAAACCCAACTATTAGTAAGCAAAAGGAACATTAGAAAAGTAAAAAAAGTATGGTCACATTCACCAAAATCACATTGTATTTGTTAAATTTTACGTCCACCAATAACCGTGATAACAACAGGGTGCAACATGCAATCATGACCCAAATTATAGTAAGAAACAATAAAATAATATCTTCTAAAATCTAGTGCATATTCAATCACCAAAAGAATACTATATTAAGTCATTGGGCAAAAAAAAAATAATTCTCATTGAGGTAAACATGCAATGTGTTATTTACATCTTCAAATATAACAAATCACCATCAATTAGTACTTCCAGTTAATGCAAGACAGGAAACAAATGTGGGTAAAAGAAACAAAGTAGAAAGTTATTATAAAAAATTGTACCAAATGTAAATTCATTAGTGGGTAGTCCAGACACAGAAAGAGCAGCGATCAAAGCTGATGGTCCTGGAACTGGAGTTACCGCGACATTCTCACTTGCACACATCTTCACCTACAATTAAACAGTACATTAATTCACAGATCTGTTATAAATGTGTATCTGTGTTGACAACACAGTGATATTGTACAGCTTTAAGTATTTCAAATAGCTAACTGATACAATGGAAACTGTACCAGTTCTGTACCAGGGTCACTAATGCCAGGTGTACCAGCATCACTAATTAAGGCCACTATTTCCCCTTCATGAAGCCTCTTTAAGATGGAGGCCTCTCTTTCTCTCTCATTGAACTTATGGTAGCTGACCTGCACGTGTCAGTTCAGGCATCCGTATTCAAGCGAATTTTTAATTCTACTTATAAATTTGCAACATAAGAACAGGTTGAAAAGGCTCACAAGAGGTGTTTTGATATTGTAATGGTGAAGTAACTTAGATGAATGTCTGGTATCTTCAGCGAGTATTACATCTGCTGATTTAAGTATACGTAATGCCCTATAAAAATAATAGTTAAACATACAACTTATAAATTAATTAAGCAGCTGGTCACATAAGATACATAGTGCACAATTCCAAATGCAGAAAGCTAATGAAAGAACAAATATTAAGTTCTCTATAACTTAGCTCAGTTTGAATGCAAATCAAATGAACTTGCTAATCAACCCATACCTTAATGTTATATCTTCAAGATTACCAATTGGAGTCGACACAAGATACAATCCAGGCATCAATTCCTGCTCACAAGTATCAATTCAAGTAACACAGTATCAGAATTGAAATTCAAACGTAATATACGAAAATTCATGGAAATAGAGACACACCGACTTCGATGTAGAGGTGGAAGCACAAGGCAACTCGTCGGAAGAGACATTAGAGGTGGAATGGGAGAAACGAACGGAACAAGTAGAAGAAGAAAAAACAGAGGGAAGCTTTCTCGATCGGATGGGAGAGAGAAGGAAAGGCGAAAGGGTTTTGAAGGATTGTGCAGCCATGGATGAGTGAAAGAGTAGCTTGGAAATGAGATGGTGTCGATGATAGTTTCAAAGGGTTTAAGCACTGTCAAAGGTGTTTCTTTAAGCCCAATACGGCCCATAGACATGTGCATAGATATACTAACCGGGCTAACTTTGACCCAAAAGTTGTATAGTAGGAGGGCCCGGCCCATACTTGCTGTCTGTTCTACGTTCAAGCCCTAGTCACACCTGAATGCCCAAAATAAAATTTATTTGGGCCTTTTGTTCGAGATAATTTTCGAAAGAACGAATTTAACTAGTACTTAAACGATGATTTACTAGGATTACCTTCAAAAGAATGTTTTATATTCAAGTTCCGTAAATATTTAAATACAATATGACGTCAATACTCAAAACTTATCCTAGAACTTAATTTTGCTCAACAAAAACATATTCAAGAACATGAAACACAATTTTTTTACCACAAGATAATATCAAAGAAATTTTATTTGTCTATCCGGATTAATTGAAAGAATAAGCATCTCCATTGCTGCAAGTGATTTGCAATTGCAAATGGAACCGAATCGCCTGCCCCCTTGTGGGCAGAAAAATCCTGCCCACACATGGATTAGCCGTTCAATATGTTTTGAGATCCGTACTGTGACAGTACGAAGCTTGATGGAACGGCAAAACTGAAAGTACTCGTCCGTTAACTCTTTTATTTCCTTCCGAGTTCCGACTCTCTCTCTCTCTCTCTCTCTCCTCTCCTTCCGCCTCCTGCGTTTCTTCTCTTCATCCCGCTCTCCCAGCCGCGCCACTTCTCGCTCTTCCAATCGCGCTGCTTCTCGCTCAGACGTGTTGCGTTCTCCCAATCGCGTCTTGGTTCAGCGCACTCGAAGAATTTACCAAATTTACCCTCTTTCCGCTCAAGTCGTCTCCCCTCACTTCTTGGTCCCCCTCATGTACGCAGTCCCCTTTAAGTTTAACAATTTCTATTTTCTCTCAATTTTTAAAATTTTCTCAATGTCCGTCATTTTGCAATTACAGTAAAAAGTCAATATACATTTTTGCTTTGTAGAGATGTTTAATTTGAACATGTGTGAGAAGCAACTTTTTGGAATATAGTGTGTCATGTAATCTACTCTATTGTACCAGTTGGTACGGTACTGTATCGTAATCTACTGTATTGTACCAGTCGGTACGGTACTGGAATATAGTGTGTCATATAACTTATGAATGCACCATACAAGGAGATTTTCAATTTTTTTTAATACTACTCTACGTGCCTTATATATTTTGTGTACTTGAAAATCTCTTTTTTACCGAGGTGAGGGCAAAATAGTCACATTTACAGAATATAGTCACATTTTAGATATTGTCACCAAACCATTACATTCTTACTGCTGGACACAATAATCATAAGCATAACACAAAGTCGCAAACAACAATTTTATTTTTCCAGCAATGATAAGCAAATATGTTGCAAAACAATTACAAGCACACAAAACATTACATAAAAAAATGAAAAAGCCATCAAACTATGTTAAAAAATAGAAAACTTAAAATGACCACAGTGCGACTCAAAGGTGAGATTGATTATAAACAAGTTCTTCTCTATTGGCTTGATTCATTCTTTAAGTTGGATTAAGTCTCCAAGCATGATCTTCTCAATGTCTGAATAAAAATAAAGTCAAAACGGAAAACGTAGATTTATCATGGAGAATAAGAAAAAAAATATACAAAATACCTTTATTCCTCCAGTATACAAGTAGTTCCCATCTTTAGAGAAAAAAACCTGAGAATTCAAAACATCAACAAGTCTAAGGCAAACATATCGCTCTGAGCATAAGCAAGAACAAAGCAGATTGATGACACAATGGCACCATACCATACTGGTACAGTGGTATCATTACCATACCATAGTGGTACAGAGGTACAACACCCCTCAAATTGCATACAACGCCCCTCAAACTGTATACAATAACAATACCACACCATACTGGTACAGTGGTACCATCACCATACCATACTACGTAAAACTTCGAAATGCAAACTTAAAATTTGAAAAATGTATATTTTCAATTCTACTCCAAATTTTATCTGAATTTCCAGATCAATCATACAAGCAAACATGTTCATTCCAAGCATAAATAAGCATATCAAGTAAATTAAAAGCAAATAGTACATATAACTTAATTAGCAAACATATTTAATCTAAATGTGTAAAAGTTACAAAAGCATATTAAAAACAAGAGGTCAAGAGATCATACTGACAAATTCTTCAATAATCAACTAAGTAGATGAAATAATGCCTAGTTTTTGTTTGAGCAATTCATCGAACACCTTAATGGCATCCAACTGTAGTTAGCTATGGATAGTATTTGCAAAGTTTTTCCTTTAGAGTTAGGCCATCTACCTGGTCAAGTAGTCTAATACCAGTATTTTCCAGTAAGCCAAATATTGTCGTTATATAAACGCCCTCTTACAATTGTAGTACTGCACATGGTGTACTTGCCATGAAAGAACATTAAAAGAATGAATGATTTGGAGATAATACTTCAAATGCAATGAATCTATATACATTCCAATCATCCTATTTAACGAATTTTAGAGATTTGAGATAAAAATATTATCTATGAGCCGAATTTCCTACAAAGCAAAAATGTACATCCACGTTTTACTGTAATAGCAAAAATGAACGAAGATTGACAAAAATTTCAAAAAACTGAGAGAAAATAGAAATGTTAAACTCAAAATGGGACTTCGTACTTGAGGGAGACCAAGAAGAGTGCATGGAGACGACTTGAGCGATAAGAGGGTAAATTCATCGACTGCGCTGAGCCGAGGCGAGGCGAGGCAAGGCGCGACTGGGAGAACGCACCGTGTCTGAGTGAGAAGCAGTACGGCTGAGATAGCGAGAATCGGTGCAGCTGTCACGATCAGAAGCGGAATTGGGGCTAATTCGAGTCAATTTTGACTTGGTCAAACGAAACGAACGAGAAGATAGAGATTTGGGCAGGAAGGGCAGAGCGAGAGAAGTAACGGGCAAAGGAATTAACGCAACTAAAGCGCTGACAGTGGGGCCAGAGTTGAAAGATGACCGTTGAAACGTCCAGTGTTAGACATCGCCTATAAATATAGGACTAGTACTAGCAGGATGGAGTTAACCATGGGAATAATACAATTTGTCTTATTTGTCTTTAGATTTTCTTGACTTGTACTTTACTTCTGTTGTACTAAATTCTACCAGTTTAATCAAATTAGTTCAATTTACCATTCCAATTTGAATTCTTTGATCTTGTTGAGCTTGAGGGTCGTTTCAAGTGGTATCAGAGCACTCACGATTGCATCTGGGATCAACACGGTTCATATCAGCAAGAACAGTTCGACGTCCCTCATGCCGATCTCGACTCGCAGTACCGCAAGCAACGAAGAGGTGGTAATGGATTTAGCAACTTTGACCGCTAAGTTCTTGCAGATGGAGCAATCCAGGCTACATTCTGAGGCAGTACAAAACGACATGACCCATCGCTTAGCTCAGCTGGAAAATCAGGCAGAAGCATCAAGATTGCAACTTAATGCTAATACTCAAGCCACAAGCAACAATACTCATGCGGTTGCCATGCTGGACCAGAAGATGGATCACCAATTCAGGGAGATTATGGCTGCGATTACGGTCCGAAATGGTGGTCAGGGCCTTGATGTTCCCGGAAATGGTAACACGGGTATTCAGAATCAAGGGGCGACAGGCAACTCTAGAAGAGTCGACACTGCTGACCAAGATGTGATCTTGGAACAAGGGCTACCGGAAAGGGATGAATTTCGGCAAGAAAAGAAACAACCAGATCAGGGTTCATCTAGATTTAATCTACCTCGAGTTGAATTTCCCGTTTTTGCAGGTATTAAACCCCAATCTTGGGTGGATTGCTGCAATTTCTACTTTGACATGTATCAGGTACCAGAAGAGTACAAATCAAGGATGGCGGTAATGCACTTCACGGGACTAGCCGATGAATGGTACAGGTGCTTCAAGATTGCTCATCCCCAACCTCCATGGCCAATCTTGGTAGAAGAAGTGATGAACTACTTTGCCCACAACACTGGCAACGCCGTTGATGAATTCAAGAGGGTGCATCAGTCTGGAACTTAGAGGAATACATCGCCAATTTTCTGCAAGCAAGGGCTAGACTCACTTCCAAACGAAAGATTACCAGTGAAGAATTTTATGTTGAAGGGTTTATTAGTGGACTAAAAGAAGAACTGAGACATACTATTGAATTGTTCAACCCTAGTACGGTTAATGATGCTATCAAATTTGCTAGACAGATTGAATTATCCATAGATAGCACCATTAAGAAGGTAAATGCAGTGATCAAACCTCATCAGTCCCAGAATAGGATTTCGTACCCATCAAATGATAGTAAATGGAGAGATAAAGGTCCAATATTGCCAAGACAGATTGCACAACCTGAGGTCCCTAGAATCTTGAACAAACCATCCAATAACATGAGTTTAGACCAAAAACGGTTATTAGGCTTATGTTTCAAATGTAATGAGAAATGGCACCAGGGGCATAAGTGTCAATTGCAAGCCTTACATACCATAGAAGCTGAGGAGGAACATAACACTGAACCAAGTCAACTGGGGCAATTAAATGACTATTCTAAAGGGGAATTTGATGATTATATCGAGTTTGAAGAGGGAGAACAAGCTGTTGTGAATTTGTGTAATGGGGATTACAATTCTTCAATGACATTTCGAGGGAAAATTGGTAAAATTCCCATTTGTGCTCTGATGGATAGTGGGAGTACTCACTCCTTCATCCATCCAAATATAGTGCAAAATTTAAACTTAGAAATAACTAAGTCTAATCCTTTGACAGTGAGAGTTGCCAATGGCCATAAAATGCAAACTAGTGATGTATGTAAAGACCTCAAATTCAATTTACAAAATCATGAGTTTAGTGCAGATTTGAGGGTCTTAGATGTACAAGGACATGATCTCCTCTTAGGTATGAATTGGTTGACAAAGCTAGGTCTCACTCTAGTGGATTGGAATGGAGGCACCATGAAATTAAAAAGAGATGGTAAATTCATCAAGTTAGAAGATGAAGATGTAGAAGCTAAATTGCAGCTACTTACCATCACTGAGCAAGAGAAAGGGTTATTGAAAGAGAAGCATGAAGAGGGTCAGATACTGATGGCCCAAATTTTCAATATTGAGGATAAGGTAGAAAGACAGGTACATTCTTCTTTCATTCCAGTTTTAGAGGAGTACTCAGATTTGTTTGCAGAACCTACTGTGTTACCTCCAAAACGAGCTATAGATCATAGAATTCCACTCAAACCAGACTCAAAACCAGTAAATCTTAGACCTTACAGGTTTTCTCATTATCAAAAGCTGGAAATAGATAAGATAATTGAAGAATTGCTCAAGAACTCCTTTATCCAACCCTCCTGCAGTCCCTACTCATCTCCTATTTTGTTGGTTAAAAAGAAAGATAACACATGGAGGATGTGTGTTGATTATAGGAAATTGAATGAAAACACTATAAAGAACAAGTATCCAATTCCTATAATTGATGACTTGCTTGATGAATTGAAACATGCCACAATCTTCACCAAGTTGGACTTAAGGTCTGGGTATCACCAAATTCGAATGCATGAAGAAGATATTTACAAAACTGCATTTCATACCCATGACAGCCTTTATGAGTTTAAGGTTATGCCATTTGGCCTTACTAATGCACCAGCATCTTTTCAAGCCCTAATGAATACCATTTTCAAGCCTTATTTAAGGAAATTCATTTTAGTGTTTTTTGATGACATTTTGATTTACAGTACTGACTTAGAGAGACATGTTGAGCATGTGAAACTGACCTTTGAACTGTTGAGACAAAATCAGTTATTTCTGAAGAGGAGTAAATGTGACATAGCAGTAGAGCAACTTGAGTACCTTGGTCACATCATATCAAAAACTGGTGTAGCTACAGACCCTAAAAAAATAGAAGCCATGTCAAATTGGCCAACACCAAAAAATGTAAAGGCTTTAAGGGGCTTTCTTGGACTGACTGGTTACTACAGGAAATTTATTAGGAATTATGGGGTAATTGCTAGGCCTTTGACTGAGTTGTTAAAAAAGGATTCTTTTAAGTGGAGTGAAGAAGCACAAACAGCATTTAATTCACTTAAATTAGCTATGACAGAAGCTCCTGTGCTTGCATTACCTGATTTTACTCAAACATTTGTAGTTGAAACTGATGCTAGCAATTCTGGTATAGGAGCTGTACTGATCCAAAACAAAAGACCCATTGCCTTTTTGAGTAAGAAATTAGGTTCCAAAAATCAGCTCCTTTCAACTTATGAGAAGGAATTTTTAGCACTGTTAACAGCAATTACTAAGTGGAGGCACTATTTACTGGGAAGCAAATTTATCATCAAGACGGATCACATAAGCTTAAAATACCTATTAGAGCAAAAAATTAACACTGCAAGCCAACATAAGGGGTTAAGTAAGCTACTGGGATTAGATTATACCATTGAATATAAAAGGGGGAATGAGAATATTGTTGCTGATGCCCTCTCTAGACAAGAGGGGCAAAATGGGAATTCTTTTGTGTGTGCAGGTATAAATTTTCTGAGTGAGATTAGACCCCAGTGGGTAGATGACATTCAAGCAAGCTATTTTGGAGGATAAATGGATTGAAGAAATCAAAGAAAAGATGAACTTACAACAAGAAGGCAGCAATGACAACTCCTACAGTCAGCATCAGCAGCTAGTCAGGTACAAAGGCAGGATTTGTGTTGGGAATTCTGGAGCATGGCGACAAACGATTTTGAGAGAATTTCATGCATCAAACATGGGTGGTCATTCTGGCATTGCAGCCACCTACCAGAGACTCAAGAAGTCCTTCTACTGGCCAGGGATGAAGAAGGATGTGCATCAGTTCATCAAGGAATGTGATGTCTGCCAAATGAATAAACCAGAACACATACATCCACCAGGCCTTTTACAACCTCTCCCCACACCAGAAAATCCTTGGTTGAGCGTTGGTCTTGATTTTATAACTGGTTTACCGAAATCAGAGGGAAAAGATGTTATTATGGTGGTTGTAGACCGTTTCACTAAGTATGCTCATTTCATCGCTCTATCGCACCCTTACAAAGCAGCCGATGTTGCCCAAGCCTACTTTGATTTCGTGTACAAACATCATGGCATGCCACAAGATATAATCTCTGATCGAGACCCAATATTCACTAGCCGATTTTGGAAGGAATTGATGACCAAAATGGGAGTTAAGCTCAATCTCAGTACAGCATATCACCCTCAGACGGATGGTCAGACGGAGCGCGTTAATCAATGTTTAGAGAATTATCTTCGTTGTATGACGTTTGATAAGCAAAAGCAATGGGCTAAATACTTAACCCTTGCTGAGTGGTGGTATAACACTAGTTACCACAGCGCGATAAAGATGACGCCTTTTGAGGCATTGTTTGGTTATGCCCCACCACAATTAGGCTTAAGCAGTGCTCCCAGGAGTCAAGTTGGGGCTGTAGATACGATTTTGAGAGACAGAAGGGCCACATTACAACAATTGAAGTCAAATCTAGCCATGGCGCAGAATCGCATGAAACAGTATGCTGATGCAAAGAGAAGCGAGAGGAAATTCGACCTTGGCGATTGGGTTTATCTCAAATTGCAACCTTATCGCCAAATAACAGTGGCCGGTCTGAGGAATCAGAAGCTAAGCCCTCGTTTTTATGGCCCTTATGAGGTGATAGGACAAATGGGTGACTGTGCTTATCGTCTCAATTTACCAGAAGGCTCCGCAATTCACCCTGTGTTTCATGTCTCCCAACTCAAGAAATGTCACACCCCCGGACAACCCGCCGCGCATTTAAACGCAAGGCGTTAAGCACATCACATACATTATCAATAATACAACCAACAAGCCACTATATTAAACGTAAAAAGAGTTCACAAACAAATAGAAAGGGAAAATATGTCAGACATGGCCAGTCAAACAGTTACCGCCATGTCCACACAATATATAGTTCATACAAATACAAGTTTAAAACAAATAGTGGCTACTTTAAGAAACTTCCGCTAATTCCTCACTCACGGCCTTCCTCCATGCCTTCTTCTCCATTTCCTGGAACTCACATAAAAGGTGGTACGGTGAGAGATCGAACTATCTCTCAGTGCGGGATTTAGTTCCAGCCCGGTGTTTTTACAAATCAATGCATTTAATATCCCAAATAACAATAAAGTAAAGTTTTCAAAATTTCCCCCAAATTTCCTATCAATTCGGATATGCAATCATTTCAAAACAATTTTCATTCCCGCCTCTTTTAAATTCACATTTAAGGTTTTTAAATTCCACACTCTGGAAATCCATGCCCGTACATAGAAATCCGGCGAATCGCCACACAAGGACGACCCGTTCAATCACACTCTAGATGGGCCATTGCGGGGACCCATCCGGCGAACCGCCACACAAGGACGACCCGTTCTGTTCACATTTCACACTCTGGGGGTCTGCCACACACGGACAGCCTGATTTTCAAAACACATGCTGAGCCGCCTCACACGGACGGCCCTAATTTAAAGAAAAACAAATCATTTACTTTCCCCATTTCCCAATTCACATTCACAATTCCTGTCAATTCAATTCCATGCATCAAGAACTCCTATCATGCAATTCTAAAACAAAATCAAACGAATGTTCGACATCCACAACATGCAGTTTATCTACCAGATTTGAAAAAGGATTTCTTACCTCAATCCATGCATTTGTATATTATTTGTAAAACAAGACCAGGAACCCGCACCTGTATTCTCAGTGACCTCGCGTGTGTCGGGATCTCGCGTATTCTCAGCGTCTCCTAGAACCTCGCAGTTTGCTCCTAAGTTTATAAACGCTTGATTAGGTTCTTAATTCTATTCGTATTTAATTCAATTGTCATCTAAACATTTTAAATAAAATCCTTAAATGAGTTAATGGTTTTCGGTTCTAGGGTTAGGGTTAGTGGGTTTCGGGTTAGGGTTCTAGGTTAGTGGGTTAATGGGTTTCGGTCTAGGGTTAGGGTTTCGGCCAAATGGAGAGGGAGAGGGGTTCGGCCAATGAGAAGGAAGGGGGTTTCGAAACTAGGGTTTTGGGGTTTCGGCCGGCCAAGGGAAAGGGAGAGGGAGAGGGGGAGGGCAGGGGGTTTCGGCTGGGGGTTTCTTCGGGTCAGCGGCACCCAAGGAAAAGGGAGAGGGCGGGTAGAGAGAGAGGCAGGAAGGAGGGTGGTTCGGCGGCCAAAAGAGAGAGAGGGGGGCGGAAAAGAAGAAAAAGAGAGAAAGAGAGGGAGAGGAAGAAAACTTACAGAAATTGAAATGAAAGGTTGGCTGTGGAAAGAGAGAGAAGAGGGATAGATTATATGGGGGGAGTTGGGCTGAATTTAGGTTTGCATATTTCTAATTTGGGCTTACTAATTGGGCTAAGCAATGTATAATTAAAATTATATGCAGAATTTAGATATAACTTTTATGTAAATTTATAAAACGTTTTGCTATTTATTTGATTGCCTTTTTATAAATTATTTTCTGAACTATATATTATTTTTATTTTATTTTGTTCTAAATTGGATTCTAAATTTAAAATATACCCGGATTTAGAAGCGTTACAAGAAACGTGTTGGTACTAATCAGGCTACAACTCCCAACCTTCCAGTGATCGGACCTGACGACAAATTGCAGCTAGTTCCAGTAGCGATACTAGATAGAAGAATGGTCAAAAAGCGCAATGCAGCGGAGGTCGAGGTTCTTATCCAGTGGTCTAACCAAGAAATGGAGGACGCAACTTGGGAAAGCTACCAATCTATTGCTACTAAATTCCCTCAGTTTATCCTCGAGGTCGAGAATGCTTTGAAGGAGGGTGGAATGTCACGACCAGAAGCGGAATTGGGGCTAATTCGAGTCAATTTTGACTTGGTCAAACGAAACGAACGAGAAGATAGAGATTTGGGCAGGAAGGGCAGAGCGAGAGAAGTAACGGGCAAAGGAATTAACGCAACTAAAGCGCTGACAGTGGGGCCAGAGTTGAAAGATGACCGTTGAAACGTCCAGTGTTAGACATCGCCTATAAATATAGGACTAGTATTAGCAGGATGGAGTTAACCATGGGAATAATACAATTTGTCTTATTTGTCTTTAGATTTTCTTGACTTGTACTTTACTTCCGTTGTACTAAATTCTACCAGTTTAATCAAATTAGTTCAATTTACCATTCCAATTTGAATTCTTTGATCTTGTTGAGCTTGAGGGTCGTTTCAGCAGCTAGGAGAGCATGAAGAAAGGTTGAGGTTGCGAGATGGAGAGTGAAACGCAGGAGGCAGAAGGAGAGGACAGAGAGTCAGAGAGAGATAGTCGGAAGGAAATAAAAGAGTTAACGGAGAAGTATTTTTCAGTTTTCCGTTCCATCAAGTTTCATCGCAGCGCGAATTTTAAAGCAGATCGAACGGCTAATCCATGTGTGGGCAGGATTTTCCTGCCCATAAGAGGGCAGGTGATTCGGTTCCATTGCAAATACATGTTGGGAGTAATTGCAATTAATTTCATTCTTAAATTTCAAAGATCCTACATTCATGCAATTGCATTTAATTAATTTTAACGCCAGGTCATCTTCATGAGCAATTTGTTTTCTGGAAAATCTTTCCTTTTTTGTGCCAAATCCACAAAATTTTTAAGGAGTTTTTTTTGCGCACTCCATAAAAACTTTAGAAATACCAGTAAAACACGAATAACATAATACAAGATATCACCTGTCATGCTCCAAATTATTATTTTTTTCCAAAAATTACTTCATGAATTATCAATAATAAATTACAATAGTTTGTGAATTAGGTGCTACATCCAATTTGTCTTTCCACAGGTGATGAGCATCTAGACCTTGAAACTTACATTAATCTCTCAAAACATAAAAATACAAAAAAAATAAGCAAATGGACATTCACTAAATTAATGATCTCTTTTAACAACTATTTTTTTTTTTTTTATAACATAGCACCACTGGAGATTAATAAAAAAAGAGAAAGATCATTAAAATCATAAAATATTGCTTCCCCAGTAACTTCACAGAGAATTTTATAATTCAACAATTCTCATGTTTGAATCCAATTAAAATTGAATTGGCGCCATCTAATAACTGCACATTGTGCCTTCATATTTCCTGGCACGAAAAGCAAAAAGGTGAAAAATAAACAAGCCTCATTAGATCTGCAATTTAAAAGAAAATGCTTAGGATAAATTAAGATAAGAAAGTTGGTACTAGTAGTGTTTATTTGTTTCCCTGTTAGATTGGCATGCAGCAACCAGTTCAAGTAAACAGTATAAGGTTAATTATTCAAAAACATTGATATATCAACTATTGGTTCATGAGAGTTCCAAGTTTGTAAAATAGAAAAGAAGATCACAACTGACAAAACAATGGGCATAAAAAATGCAGCTTAGTCCCTATCAATACTCATTATTATTCTTTGACTGAAAACTAAAATATAAAAAGAAAGGTTCAAGGCTATCTGTGAACCTATGATCTATTATTGAGATTTTAAGGGACTATGTGCATACTATTGCCAAAACTGCAGGTAAATAAAGGGCAAACCCATACCAGTAAGGAACAGAAACTATACCAGAACATACCTGACAATATGAAAACTAATGGTACCAGTCTTCACGGAGTAATTATAATCAATCATCATTTCATTAATTTGTTTTAATTACCTAAGGTTTTCTAACTCAATCATTTTGATAAAACTGCAATCTATTGATAGCTTGCGATACTGAAGAGATTTGGGAACGATTGCACAATTCAAGATTAATTCATGCCACATGATTAGATCAAAGCTTATCTAAATTCAATCTATTTTCTAACTATTAGAACTGATATTCCCTACTTTAACGCAGCTTAAAAAATTGTTCAAATGAACAATCACCAGCCAATGAAACAGAATTTATTTCAGCCAACAATGAACATAGTACTTAATACCAAATTGGTACCTATATAATAGAAGTACGGGTCTTCAACCAGAATTTTATTGAAACATCAGCCAAAAGAGGTCTCAAGTTAAAAATCAAAGCTAAATTAATTAATTCGAACTGTTCATCAACTAACCCCTGAATGTGTAGTTATGATCAAATATTTTAGTAGGCAATACAATCAATAATTCAAGTGGAAGCAACTCACAGAGAATTAACACTTGGCAGATGGGACCCACAGGTTTGAGCTATCGGTGTCAAAGATGATAGTGAAATTCTGAGGGGGGTGCCGATGCCGATGACCCCAAAGTATTGCACATTCAGGTAATTGCTAAGGGGAATTGCATCGCAGGTGTAACTCAGGGCCTCAAGTCCTTAACCAAAATTAGGCTCAAAATAAGCTTCTTTGCCATCACCTTTTGTTCTCTACTCTTCTTACAAACTACTACAAGTGAAGTAATTGAGTAATAAACTCAACACACAAAAGTGAAAACAATAATTTTATTCATATTCTTGTTCCTATCTAATTAGGCCAGTTTTCTGATGGAATATATACACGTATTGATTTGTAGAAGCAAGTTCTGAAAATCAAAATAGATAGCAGTATTTAAGTATAGCTCTTTCCTTAGAGAACATAACAAATCAAAACTACTTTTAATATCATAAAAGTAACCTAAAATTGAGGAGCGGAGAACAGCAGTGCAAAGCAGAGAACGAGCATTGGAGGAAAGACAAATGAGGGTTGGAGGAAGGAAGAGAGAGGGAGGTGAGAGAGAAGGCGTCGTTTCTCAAATCCTGGCCTTTGCCGAATCAGTTGAAGCGATCTCTAGCTTGTGCTCAACTCCAAGGCAGAGCTCTGTTAATGTCATCATCTCCGTCAATGTCGCCTCGCTAGACTAGTTTCATGAGCTTCTTTTTAATTCTCGGAGATAAATTGGTGCGGGAGAAGTGGGAGGGGAATGGGAGTATAATTAGAAGGGGGAGGGGAACAACGGCGAGATAGCGGAGGCGGTGGCGACAGGAGTTTCGTGTAGAGAGAATACAGTAGGGTTTTAGCTAGATGATGGTGGCGATTGAAGAAGCAGCGAAACATAATTTGATATCGCTGATTTGATTGGTGTCGAAGACAGCGAATGTGAATTGAAAGGGAAAATGAAAGCTTGCAAATATTGAAAGCTAGCAAATTTTAAAAGACTACTACGGGTGAGAATCTACTGCGATCCGGGTACTATGAACAGTATTCTGCAATTTCTGCTTTTCCAAATTCAGCTGTCGAATTATTTTGAGATGCGTACATAGAAAAATCAACTGTTTTGAGATGCGTGTACTAAAAAGTTAGACGGCTGAATTTAAAAAAACAAAGATTGCAGGATCACTGTGCTTAATATTCGGATCGCAGCAGATCTCAATCTAGACTACTACATCAGTGAAAACTCAAATGAAAGAGCCACGTCGGAGCTACGTCTATATTTGACGTTGGAGATGCTCTATAAAAAATTCAAATCTTGAAGTGGCTTAGCACCCCCAGCTATACTTATGATCTGTCACTGGATCATACAGGTAGTGTATTATTAGTGGTATTATTACACTACCATTATTATTATTACTATTTTATTACCATCTACTTCGCCTTGTGACTATAATTGGGTTTCATTTTGGAATTCACATCCCCTCCCTCAGGTTAGCTGACTGAGTACAATTGAAGCGGACGGTCCAGAAATGTTCTTTTAACTTGACACGAATCTGAAAGCACAAATAATACTGGCCTCCTGCGCCATCCCGAATAGGCACCGGCTGAGAGTAAATCTGACCCGTCCGTTTCAATTGTGTTGAGTCAGGTACCTGGGAGGATACAGATCCTTCATTTTTAGCCTACCTCAACTTATTTAGAACTAAAGACTTGGTTGTTGTTGTTGCACTCTTTCTTTTGTATTGTATTCTCTTAGACTTTTTAAGTCCATGTTCATGTTTTCTGGTTCACAGAATCACAATTATCTGGGTTTTCATGTAATTGACTAATTGTAGATTTGTAGTTTCCTCAAACATAAAAAGGATGTAATTGAATTGCAGTTTAGTTGTGCTCTTTCTTATACAAGTATTTTCTAAAAATAAACCAACAAAATCTATATTTTTTTTGCTCTAAAAAACAAAACAACACAACAATACACGAGAACAGATGCCAATGATGCCACAATTAACAGATTCCTTACACAAATGAAAAGGGAAAACACTAACAAAAGCAAAAGAGGCAACCCATCTTGCCTCTTCTTTCCTATTTTTCACCTTTTTTATCCCATGATCTCCTTTCCCGGTCCCAACTTTCAATTATGGTTGGTTAGCCCGGAATCTACATGGAGAAATTAGAGAGATAAAAAATTATCCTACAAATCAGGTAAAATAAACACTCCTAACAATCTCTACAAACCATCCACACTTTACAATTGCCTTCCTCATTCTCTTCTATTGTTTTCTCATCTTAGTTTAAATTTACGATAAATAAGCTAGCTAATACTGGGCGCACAGATCGCCTCCACTGCCACCGTTTTCATAACATTGGGGCATGGATCTCCACCAAAATTATTTGGGGAGATTGTAACAGTACATCTCTCTTGGCCAATGCATTTCTGTTGAACAGGGAAAAGACAGATAATAAGTTCCATAAATTAATGAAGTGAACCTGTAACAATATGATATATCTGGAGTTCCAAAAATAAAATATATGATATATCTGTAGTTGTAGAGACTAATAAAAGGAGGAATAAAAATGTTCAAGTAAAATCCTCAAAGAGCAAAAGATAGTTTGAGATTCAAGAACCTTTTCTAGTATAGTATGTGAATCTGGAGAATGGCAAGTTCCCTTCTGGTAATTGCCACAGGTCCCCAAAGGTGTCCCAAAGCTTGCGAATTTTATCTCAGATATGTTCTGACCACGTGCGCAGTGCAAGTGCACCTTGGCGCGGCGCACTTCCTTGGGTTGGCCGTAGCTCTCTATTTGCCAGTTGTGAATATTCGGGTGCCACTCTGACACATCAGCACACACTGTAGAAACAGATCGTTTTACCAGAGAAATTTTGCCCGCATTCCCACCAAGTTCCTCGAATACCACCAATAGATTTCGGGTAGGTTGGAGCAAGGATCTAGGTACATGGTACCTAGTTAAAATTTGAGAAAACTTTTAGTTGATTTTGAAGGAATAATAGAGTTACTACAGAACTTCGGGTAGGCGAATTTGTGAAGGAATGATGGTGTGAGGGTGAAATATTAAGGTCATCAGTACAATTCGTGCCATACCAACCTCCACAATCTATTCGTTTTGCTGTCGCTAGATTACAAGGTTTTACATCTAACTAATTTTTGCCCTGCAAAAGCCTGTAGTCGAACTGTTACTAACCAAGTCCTTAAATAGAGAGATATACTACCAACCATGGTCAGGAGTAAAATATACGAATTCGGAGGCATATTGGACAAGAATAAAATATTCATTGTTTGAAGTTTCATACCAGCGTTGGGTTGGTTGGCCACAACCCGTTTGACATTTTTGGGCCCGGAATGAACCAGCATAGCTACACCCGTTGCAGTCTCCATTTGGAGCATAAGCTGTCCAGTACCTCCCTATGCTTTCACCATTTATCCAAATTTGACCTTTACCCATACTACCCATATCTAGAGCCAGTGGTTCATCCCCTGCCGGTGCATCAAAATATGCCTGAAAAAGAGATGTCTCGTTTTAATGTTATTTTTGTAATTGCAGATAAAAATGAAAATTTTGAGGCTTTCTTCCTTACCCGGAACCATGTAAGTGGCTGTTGAGATTGTTCCACAAGCGATCCTTGCATCCATTCAACAGATGTGGCACCTTCTAAAGAGTTTAGGTTCATTGTTTCTCCTTTCAGCCCAACCTGAAATTAAGGAATTGTTAGTTGTTTTATTTATTAATTTTGCACAAAATGCATTTTAGATGGGAGTTATTCTGAAATCAAAGCAGATATAATGATGCTCCTTGAATTCCATTGCTTTTGCATGTATATACCTAACTTTTCACCAAAATAACAGTATTCCAGTAGTGAGAAGCTTTTGGAGTTCTACAGGTGTTGAATGGACAATAAAACTAATAAATTTAAAAAATAGAGTCTCACCTGGTATGACCATGTTTGCCATGTCAGATCACGTCTATCATCGTTCATGCCTCGAATTACAACAGGGCCGACCACACCAGTGCTCCACAACTCGTAATGCACCCCAACATTCTGTCACCACACAAAAGGCCAGAAAAGCTCAGCCCCAAAAGACCAGCCAAATATTATCAACTTAATAAAACAAATCAGTGTCATTAAACTTCCACTAACCGGTAATCCCATAGCAACACTTAGTAGAGCAATTTTGTTTGACCCAGCACGGAGATTGATGTCCTCATGGTATGCTATTCTTCTATCTTCTCTACTCCCATAAGCAGAACCTATCACAAAGATTATTTTATATTCAATAAGAAAGATTATTTTATGCTTAATTTACCTCCTTTGACTTCTGTACATTTAATTTTGGCACAGAAAAAGATAACTTACCAGAGAGTTGACCATTTATGAATACATGAAGAGTATGGCCTGCTGATTGTACAGTAATAGATGGGGGTTTGCCGCCTTGTAAGAATTTTTCTGATGGGCTCACATCAACACTAATTAAAAAAAAATCAAGGAGTAAATCAATACAGTGCAACTAAGAAAATGAATGGAAAGTTACTGTAAATTAGATGATAAAAGACTTACTCTGCGATGTACCAGAGATAGTCACTGGTGTCACGAGTTACATTGATCTGCTCTAACAAACCAGTACTTGTCATAAGTGGAGCTGCGGCAAGTGAGGCCACCTCCTCATCATACCGCTCCCACATAAGATTTGGCGTACCAGCTCCCCACATCTGCATCTGAGATGTCTGAACCCCAACCTGTACATTAGGAGACAGAAAGAAAGTTAACACAATTAAAAGTCTGTTAACACAGTAAAAGCTTGATTCACATGCAAGTGAGCTTAACAGAAGACTAAGTAGAGTTACCTTTGCTGTGTTGAAGACAACATTGGTGCAATCAGGAAGGATGCTAATTGACCAAGGTGGCAAGTTATAGTGCCTATTATTAAACATGACTCTTGCAAATGATTTAGTGTTATAATTCGCAAGGAAAGCTGCACAACCTCCTGATTCTGACTGGAACGTGTGTGCCTGAAAGTACAATGTAGATGTATAAATTAAGAGAGGCCTATAATTTGTCAAGGATTACAACATTTTATTACTTCTGTTGTAACTATTACTTAAAAAAACAAACCTCTTGCATGGATCCAAGAGAAGTCACAGTTGGGTCAGCTGAAACCAAAGCTTGTTCGCATAATTTAATTGATTTGTGCAATTCCCTTAAATGCCCATATTTTGGCTCGCGTACCATCCCTGTTTAATGAAATTCACATTTAGTTAGAAAATAAAATGGATGACACCACATCTATTTGTTACAATCACATCTTAATCCCGGATAAAATACCATATTCATCAATTGGAGCGTCATAGTCATAACTTGTGGTAATAAATGGACCTCCAGCTGTACGGCCGAAATTTGTTCCGCCGTGATACTGCAATAAATAAAACAATGGATTTATGGATAACCAAAATTTGTATATTATAGGAAAATAATACCAAAATGTGTTGCTATCCACTGACCATATAATAATTAACAAAAGAGCCGCCTTTTTGAATGAAGCGAGCAACAGCGTAAGCCAAATCTTCCGCAGGTCTCTGTTTAACGGTCCCACCAAACTCAGTAAACCTGCATTTTTTATTTATAAAAATCTTAAAAATCATGTAAATGATACATGTATTGTATGGTAATATAATAGAAAACAAAGTGAAGGAAGAAAGATACCAGCCACTCCAAGCTTCAGTCCACATTGTGGGCTTGTAAGCCTTGTTAGGGGTAAAAGTATCACAATAGAACCCATTGCATGCATTAATCTGTACAAAATTGAAAGAAAACATGTAAACAAAAACCTACAGGCACCTGCATATGAATTATTTAAATTTGATGATCACAAAAAAGTTCTTCAAAATCCAAATCCAACAAATTTCCCTGACTTCTACAAATGAAAGTGTTCAGACACGAGCTGACCTTGAATGTAATAAAAAATAATTAGAAATATAGTAATAAATTTATACCACTGGATCAGGGGCATCATCTTCTTTGCACATAACCCACGGTACGCCAGTGTCTAATCCAACTGCCATTTGTGCAGCCCAATTGACATAAGATTGGCCCGCAGGCCCAAATTCTTTGCTCTCTGGACCATACTCATTCTCTATCTGCACAAATAAAAAAACAAATATAATGATTGAGCATATTTCTTTATTCTCTTTTCCTTGAGGCCAAAGCAATTCTTGTCTTGAGTAATGTGTGCAATCTAGCTCCAGCACACAATATGTTCCAAAGCATAAAGGAAAACCAAATCAAAGAAGTAAATGTTCTATATCATTTCTTTTACATCTCCCAAAAGATGCAACTTTGTATTTTCAACCAGAACAATAATTTACTCAACTTCAACCCTAAGTATATAGTTGAATTTTGTTCTTTATGCATGTCTTCACAACTCCATGCAGACATCAAGCGGAAAGAAAAAAAATAACTCAAGTCGTCAAAGGACATGTAAACAAAGAAATATAAGAAATATCACCTTGACAGTCCACAAAAAGTATATGATATATAAAACTGTGCATACAAGAAAGCTAGTTTCTTCTTCTTTTAACATGAGAAAACCTATCTGACTGCATGTTATTTTTTTGTCATCAATTTGATTCCGACGGACTGTTGAAATTTCGAAAACTTGCCTGTGAGAGGATTATCGGGCCACCTTGAGAGGCAAACAATTCCTCACTTTTCATCAGTTGTACAATCTTTTGAGTAAATCCCTGCATGGCCATCTGAAAAATCCATGAAAGAAATGTGAATTATGAAATGGAAAATATGCCAAAAAAAAAGAAGCATGCAACTTGGAAAAAAAAAATGAAATTCAAAGTAGGTCATGCAAAATAAACCTTGAAGGGCTCATTATCTGTTCTGAAGCTAATGCCTGGAACATATTTCAACCAAACTGGAAATCCTCTACAAAAAAAGAACAAAATTGGAACAAGGAAGCCAATTAATATACAGAAAAAAAAAACATAAATGTGGGTTCTAGAGGGGGACTAATTAGAGAGAAACCTACCCAAAATTCCACTCTCCACAAATGTACGGCCCGATCCGAAGATGTACATACAATCCAGCTTTTTGTACAGTCTTTATAAACCTCACCAAATCATACCTTCCTTCAAAATTATACTGAAAATTAAGCCAATGCAAAAGGTACTCATTAGAGAAAATTACAAAACCAGGGCTCCCAGTGCCAGAGAAGCATTTTGCAAACAAAACAAAAATTGATGTATGGTAAGAAACTTAGTACATTGCCAGGAGTTGGTTCATGCCCGTTCCAGAAAACATAGGTTTGTACCACATCAAGGCCTCCATCTTTTGCCTTTTGCACCAGACCTTCCCACATCTACTCAAACAAAAAGAAACACATAAGTTAATTACAGAAGTTTCCGAAGGAAACTGAACCCAATTTGTAAAAAAAAAAAAAAAGGAAATAGTGTTAGAGGAAATACATCTGGGGTGCTTCTTGGGTAATGAATTGAACCAGAGATGAGAATCCTTCTCTGGCCATTGATTAATATGGCTTTCCTGTCATAGGTCACCTCACATTGCGCAGTTTGGAGAAAAAATCCCAAAAATATGACCCAAAAAATTGTCGGCATTGATCTTTCCCCTACCATTGCCTCAATATGATTAGATCTCTCTCTTTCTCACACACACTCACACTAACTCTCTCAGCGAATAAAAAGAAAATGTTACTCTGTGGAGGGAAAGTTGAAAACTCCCTCACACACACACTAGTGTGCAGTGTGCAGTGTGAGAGGAGAGGAGAGGAGAGGAGAGAGACAATGGGTCAAATCTCAAATCTTTTGGTCTACTAGTGTGCCAAATAAAAGGTTAAAGAATCACTGTTTATCTTTATTTATTTACTGTGGTCAGTGTGGAACAAAGAAGAGCACAGCAGCAGCAGCTCAGAGAGGCATGGATGGGGTTTTATACATGATTTGAGAGTAGGTCCGATGCCCTCTGGTTCGATGGGTTTAATCACCGTCGATTTGCTTTAAGATTCATGCGGTACGCTTTAAATTCGTGCAGTCTGTTTTAATTTCGTGCGAACAAATCTTGAATTAGATCGGACGGTCATCATGCTTGTTGAACCTAAAAGTAGGTCTGATGGGCATCGGACCTACTCCGTTCTCTTTATACATCTGTATAGTTTGTTATTATTATGCTAAATCATGATTATTAATTTATTAGTATTATCTTATAGGAGAATGTAATGGGCTTGGAGAATGCCGGGCTGTCTCCTGGCCCCACAATCCCTTTAGGAGAGAGAAAGAGGACTAGATGTAGGGGTGTTCATTGGGTCCGGTTTAGTCGGTTTTGAACCAAACCGAATTAGTTTGGATCAAACGGTTCGGTTTTTCGGTTTAATGGTTCGGTTCGGTTTGCTTTTTAAAACCGAATTATAATTTCGGTTCGGTTTGGTTTGAAAATTTTGAAAACCGAAATAACCGAACCGACCGAAATTTTATATATTATGAATTTGGTCCGGACCGCCCCGGTTTATTTCTTAATCAATTCCTTTAAATATTTCAGTTTATTTCTTAATATCCCGGTTTATTTCTTAATATCCCGATTTATTTCTTAATACATCGGTTTATTATAAATCAATTGCTTTAAATAAAAAAATTATTATATTTCGATTTGAATCGAACAAACCAAAATAAAACTTTGGTTCTGTTCGGTTCGGTTGCATTGCTAAATCGGTTCGGTTTGATTTTATTTTTGAAACCGAATTATAATTTTAGTTTGCCTAATTCGGTTCAGTTTCAACCGAATCGAACCAATAAACACCCTAACTACATGAGAGGATGTTATGTGTAAATTACAATTTACAAAAGGATGCATCTATCTGTCTCATCATAGTGGGGGGCTGGTGGCCTCTTACAATCCCTGGGAGGATACGGATCCCTACTTTTGTCCCCATTTTTTTTTTCTCTTTTACTTGTCAGCTGAAATCTGCCATGAGGGCGGGAGCAGCTTGGGTCCGATGCCCATCGGACCCAAAGTGGGTTCGATGGGCACTATGACCGTCCGATCTGCTTTAAGATTCACTCCAGAACTTTCGCGGCTTCTTTAATTTACGTGCTCACGGATCTTAAAGCAGATCGGACGGTTCTAGATCCCATCGAACCCACTTTGGGTCCGATGGGCATCGGACCCAAGCTGCTCTCCATGAGGGCAGCATGAGGCATAGATTTTAGGGTTAGGGTTTTCGAAAGATGCGTTGGGTTTTTGGCATTTTGCATTACATGTTACTGCTGGCTGGGGCTGTAGATCTGTTCTAGGAATTGGGGTCCTATGTGCTTATTTTATTTTGTTTAGAGTTAGTAACTTTATCATTATAATTTATCATCCAGGAACCTTTGTTTAATGCTAATTTGGGTAATATTTCTGATTTAGGGCATGTTCGGCTGCACTTTCATTTTTACTGTTTACGTGGGAAAAAAAAATTCCTCAGACTGAATTTTTTTTCCCACGTGAACAGTAAAAATCAGTTTAAAATTTTTCTGTTCCTGTGCCAATTTCCCTGCTCATGTGTCCGCCGAACAAACATTTAGACTGTCCTTTGCACAAAATACATGGACATACAAAAGTTTGAGAAAATAAAACGGATCCAGTTCTTAAATTTGAGGTTTTTTTTTTCAACATACTTATTATTTACCTGCCTCATTAGTTGGTAAAATTAAAAATTTAAAAGGCACATATCGTTGTCATTTCAGACTCAGATCACAAGATTATACTTTTTTAGTTCTAAATAACAATAGAACAAAAGCGATAACAATAGAAATGGAATAAATATCCGAAAGCTTTAAATTAGCACATTTTTGGGCGTTAAAGATATTATGCGAGAGACATGAAATGATAAACCTATGTGTCAAGATTATCACATATATCTATGTTTTTTATGATTTTATCTCAAGTTTTATAAAGAATAAAAGTAATATTTTAAATAATAAATAACACACAATTATGTCTATATTTCCAATTTAAAATTTAGATTTATTTAGTTGACATGTGTATTTGAAAAAAAAAATCATGTATTGTCTAGAGGGATACAAAATGAATAGATAGATAGATTTGCATAAAATAGTTGGCGTGTTTTTTTTATAGACAAAATTAAAACCAAATCTTTTTATCAAATATTCTTTTGTTAGGGAAATTTTATCTTGTTTATTTTTGTTGTAATTGAATTCTTATATTCCTAAGTTCCTAATTATATAAGATTTATGTCATTCTCATTGAGTTTTATTTTGATGATGTAAATAAATAACTAAAGTGGGAATGTTCATGTAGCATAGAAGCTCTCGTTAATTTCTTGCGGTGATTGATTGTTTATTTATTTATTACCTCGAAAATATTGATTGTTTATTTAATCGAGGCGGTAAAGTTAGTTACTGGCGGCATGTTAGAATCCTAGGCGCTAGTCGTTCTCTAGCTCAAGCCTCAAGTCCATGCTTCACACAAAATTACTGATCACCTTTCAAATGTTGCCATTACCTGCGGTGCGGCCATATACGTGGCGAGTCACCTGCGGATTACTGGGACTCAGACCACACTGGGTGCGAATCTGCTGCGATTCTGAGGGATCGCAGAACCCTACGATTCTAATCTCAACCATTCAAACGATGAAACCCAGAATTATTCGGAAAAGTCAATTTTTGTGCACGAATCTCGAAATATGTGAACGGTTGAGATTGGAATTGCAGGGACCCTGCGATCCCAGAGGATCGCAGCAGATTTATTTCCGACCACACCTTAAGGTCACTTCTCTGGGAGAAATTTGGGTCCGATGGGCATCGGACCCAAAGTGAGTTCGATGGATTCTCTCATCGTCTGATCTACTTTAGGATTCGCGCTCAATTTTCGCATCTGCTTTACAATTCGTGCACACGAATCTTAAAGTAGATCGGACGGTCCTGAAATCCACCGGACCCAAGCCTTTCTCCACTTCCCCTCCTTTATCTAATATCTTAATTCTCTACTTAGATCTTAAGACACCTCTGCCACTGAATTAAACTTCTCTTACATCTACCTCCAAATTAAGCATTCCGGTTGAACAGCGAATTGAGATTTGAGATTACATATTATTCCTTTTGAGATAAAATATTATTTCATAAATATGGAATTTATCAAAATCTCAAATATTTTGGTCTACTAGACTACTACGTAGTCTAGTGAATATTACGAATAATGTGAAATTAATGTTGCATTGATCTCAAATGACATATTATTCTTTTGGGATGAATCGTTTATAAAATCTCAAATCTCTTGGTTATATAAATTGCTACATTGAGATCTGATTACATGGAATTTATCATCTTGATTATTTTTTTTGAGACAGATCATTTTTATTATTTTATGGAACTAAAAGCTATATATACGATGTAAGAGGTGAATTCTCATTTTATATGCAAATTCAAGCGGTGAATTATTATCTGATATTCATTTTTTTTTTCTCAAAATTAATAAGAGGTGGGGAGTGTTTGTATTATGCTGTTCACGTGTGCTAGCTGGCAGTACAATCCGGGCTAAAAGATAAAAGGAACGGTTTTGCTAGGATTTAGTGCTGATTTGTTTTTTCTCTAACGGGCAAATATTTCAAGCTAGAAAATTAATTGTGATGAGGAAAGGATGAGAATAAAATAGGCAAGCGGTGAATTTGATTCTTCTGCATAACTAATTACCTAAAATTTGTCAATAGAGTTTTCTGAAATTTATTGTTTTATTATTTTCCGTACAAAAATTAATCACAAGTTGAATATGGTACATGTAAATAGCATTAATTTGATGATGAGTGAGCCTATGGTGCTATGCATAGCACGGATGGGGTCCGTGCTACGGCTCAAAATTTGACTTTTTAAAATCTTAACGGTCGATCCAACCGTTCAATGTGATAGTCATATGAATATGTACTTGCAAACTAAATTTTATATTTTTTCAAATTTTTTTTACTATTTTTTTATATAGGTAGAAAATCAGTGTTTTTTGAAAATTCTGGACCATCAAAATTCTACCTATCTAAAAAAATAGTAAAAAAATTTGGAAAAATATAAAATTTAGTTTGCAAGTACATATTCATATGGTTATCGCATTGAACGGTTGGATCGACCGTTAGAATTTTAAAAAGTCAAATTTTGAGCCGTAGCACGGACCCCATCCGTGCTATGCATAGCACCATAGCCTCACTCTTTGATGATAGTGTTGTTCTTTTTATTTAAATGCAATAAAAACGCTATTTCAACAAAAAAATAAAAAGTGTTGAATTAGAATTATTTCACTGATCCAACATTTCATGAGAACAACTGATTATTCTTGTCACACCCAAAACTGAGAATTTTGGATTAAGGATGATCACCCTCGTCTCGTATTATTAATTAATAAACACACAAGCCTAAACAATACAAATAAATAACAAAAGAGGAAATGTGAATATATCAATAATTAAAATTTTAATTACTAAATTCTCTGCTGCTCTGCTAGAGCAAATTGTAATTACTAAATTCTTAGGAGAAAAAAGTTTTAATTTTGGGCCTTTGTAGTGATACTTCTTAATAATTTTCTCGGCGGCGAATAATTAAATTTATTCATAAGTAAATTATGCATAAATATGTAAAATATTATAAAACTCGTCCGAAATCATATCGGATTAATTGCACTTGCCTAATATGTGTATGTACATCACCTTCTATTTTTTTATAGAATAATTATTTTAGTACCCTCACTCATGTATCCTCAAAATCCCTGCACCTTATTTAGAGAAATTATGTACAATGGTCTCACTAATTATTATTCTAAAAAAAAAGATTATATGGTCCTCACTAATTGTTATTCTAAAATCCTGCATCACTTCTCTATGATCTCCACTAATTTGGTCCCCTTTCTCAGTTCCGCAGTTTCCGCTCCGGTCAATTTCTATAGATATAAATACTTGAAAGATAAGATATTAACACTTGAAAATAAGATATTAAGACTTGATGAGAAACTTTTATGATCATCCATTTTTCAGTCTTCCAATTGCTCTCTGCGTCAACCTTTTTCTAATTAAGTAGTGGGAACCCTGTATCACTGCATCAATCTTACCCAATCGTCCCGCGTCAATCTTCCTCTAACAAAAATAGTTGACCACATAGGTATAAATACTTCAGTGCAAAGGTTTAAATTTTGCGTACTTGATATTAATATTTTCATATGTCATCTAGTGTTATATGTAAAAATACTTGTAAGTATAGGATAAATATTGCACGGAGGTTAATATTTGTGTGACGATAAGTCCAAAAGTACGTCATCATGGTCTCATTGAAAATTACGTAGAAGACGTTTGTGGTTTTAAATTCACAAAATTTGCTCACAGATCGTTAGAAACAATGGACGAGATTGA